>OZ005661.1:188693511-188745511 GCA_963930645.1 Salticus scenicus
GCGTGCAATAATCCCACGACTTCCATTACCGACTACGACACATATAATAAACTCTATTCGGAGATAATGTGGTGAGAAGGAATAAAACTGACCTCATTAACACGCTGAGCGTCACGCGAATTCTTAAGGAAATTATTAGAAAATTAAGTTCAATTTCAACATTGCAGCGGTCTGAGTGTGTGGAAGACTTCAAAAATAACACAGATTTGAAAAACGAACTTATTTTAATTAATCATAATTAAAGTTACATTCATATAAAACTATCTTCATATCCAGCAAACTCTGCTGTAAAAAGAAACATAACTAAACAAAAAAACAAAGTGCCAACAAGTTGACAGGCAAGAGAACGACTTGCTCAAAACACTCTGATTAGATATTTTAAAAGCTTTCTTTTAGTTACTAAAACTCACAAAGTAAAAATTTAAGGGGAAAAAAAAAAAGAAAGGAAACACTGACTCCCTAAAAATCATAAAGTAAATATTTATTCTTGAAGAGATATGGCTGTAAAACTAATCAACGTATCATCAATAAGTAAATTTTAAAGAAAGATATAGATGTTTCACTTTTGCAAGAGATGAAATATTTTAACTAATCAAAATATTTTTAAGAAGCATTCGAGAACGACATCCAAGACTCCTTTAATATTTGATAGAATTTTTTTAATTAATTAAAATCTTAAAATTATTTTCTTATAATAGCTTGAAAATTAGCCATTTAAATAATAATTTTAAATTTAATTGTTGCCAAAAAAGTTTTCCAGTTCATTGTTTTCGACAAAAAAAGAAATATATGTTCACATGAATAATAAAATTTTGCTACTGTATAAAGAAACTAAAATATTTGATAAACGTTGAAATACAGTTGTCTTCAAATCGTAGTTCCTAAGTATTAACAAATCTACCTTTTTCCGACAAATACCAAAATTTAGTACCCGGAATAGAACTTTCTACAGACAGTGGCAACCTGGACTCGATGCAGTACGAGGGAAAAAAGACCTGACGTAGGCAACAGGTATCCGAAGCAATGTTTACGGCGATTTCAATGTAATTTCTTTTTTTTTTTTTTTAAGCTTATATATATATATATATATATATCATTTAATAAATAAATAACTTTATAAGTACACACTTTGAACAGTGAAAACTTGCAAAAGTTGTTTCAGATCAAAATAATAAGCACAACTCGGAGACTGAGCACAACTCGGTGACGGAGACTTAGCACGAATGCTTCATCAAAGCAAAAAACTACAACTGCGTGTACAAAGATGGTGGGGATTTATGGGCTAAGAATGATTAACTGTACGAGGAACCTAGACCACGGTGAGGTGTTGTCCGGGGAGGGGGTCTTAGGTTATAATTACATGAGTTTCGAAGAAAACAGCACAAAACTCATGACGGCTAGGCTGATAAGTGAAATCTGGTAACAACTTAGCACCTCTCGTCTACCAGCTACGGGAGCAGAATCTCCAGCCACTGGTGGGCACGACTACTAAAATATTTAAAGTGGATTTTGCATATAATTTACTCTGAAACACCATTCGTTAAATTACTATCAACCGAACAAAAAAGGAAAAAATATTTAAAAATCAATTAAAAGAAAAAAAAATTATTGAATAATTGGGGCATAAAAAATGTTAAATGTTTAGTTTTAATGCAAAACCAATGAACTTCAAGGGGTTAGCTGAACATGCATCACCTTGAAAGGAAGAAAATAAAATCTTACTTCAGGTGCATTTTGAGCGAATTTTCCAGCTTCTGCGTACTGCCTCTGAGACCAAAGAGTGTTAAACTTCTGAAGAAAAAGATCTTCAGCACCAGGCAGATTATTTCTCATAGCCATGCGCAAAGCGAGATCTGAAGTTTTTAGAACATTCTTTATGTAAGGAATGAAGTTGTCTTCATCTACACTGACGGACAGTACCTGTAAAGAAATTTTTGAACCAAAAGTTCAGATTAGAAATTTAATCTGTCAAAAATATCAGCACATAACAGCAGGAGGGAAAATAAATTGCAAATTTAAGGTTCATAAATTCAACAGATTCTTTTAAGTGTGTCATTGTACAAAACTGGGAAAAGATGTATATTAAAAAAATAAATATATAAATAAATAAGAAAAGAGAGAGAGAGAAAGATAGAAAGAAAGAAGAAGAAAGACAAAAACTATTTTATTCTTTAATTTTGACACCAGCTCCATTTTGTAACAGATTTATTTCAAATAATTTTAATAGAATGATTATTCTTTTTCTTTTTTTATTAATCTTCTCGTATCTTTTAATTGCAGCTCTCTTAATTTCATTTAATTGCTGTTTATTTATTTATTTTTTTATTAGGCTGGCAAGAAAAATCTGTCGTATTATGAATAAAATATATTTGAATCAATTTTAATAACATAAAAATACATAAGAAACTACCTTTTGTTTTCCGGTGACTGCGGCTGGAAAATAAAAAGTAGTTTCTTATTTATTTTAACTAGTATCGCCCAGTGGTCGAAACTCGACCATTTTTATTTTGCAAAGCAAGGCAAAGCAAAGTTATTGCCTTGTCTTAACGGAATTAAATTGCAAAACAGCTGCGGCCAATTGTTTGCCTATATGCATTCTAACTGAATCAGCAGAGTTTTACTTAATATATTTCTCTCTGTATATGTTGAGCCTTTTCTGAAATAACAGAAAAGCGCAACGTGAAAACCCCAAGTATCAAATTCTGTTAAATTAATTAAATTGGTTCATAAAGTACAGTGTCTGAACTCAAAAAGACAGATATTTTGCAAAAATGGTCGAATTGAGTTCGGGAAATTTCAAAACGTCTAACTTTATCGAAAACCGAAAATCTAAAATTTTTCTGAATCTTATACTTTCTTCTTATATATGCAGAGGAAAGAATAATAGACCCACATTTTTAAAAATAAGTAGTCAATTTCAGTTAATTGAAATGCAAGGAAATCTCAAAACGTGTAAATTCATCGAAAACCGGAAATCAAAAGTTTTTCCGTATCTTATGCTTGCTTCATATACACACAAAAGCAAGCAATAAATCCACTTTTTAAAAAATAAGTAGTAAATTTCAGTTAATTGAAACGTAAGGAAAGCTCAAAACATGTAAATTCAGCGAAAAACGGAAATCGAAATTTTTTCCTCTTGCATTTTCTTCTTATACATGCAGCAGTTAGAAATAAATCAACTTTTAAAAAAATAAGTAGTCGATTTAAGTTAATTGAAATGCAAGGAAATCTCAAAAAGTTTTCCCCTTTAAACTTTAGGCGTCAAAGGTTTTCGTTTAGGCATTTTAATAGTCAAGTTTTTGTAAGTCAAAAAAACCAAATATTTAAATAAATAAATAAACTCACTTTTTGTTGCCTAAAGACAAATAACAAAGAACATTTGGATTTAAATGAGCATTTAATAGACAATTTTTTGTCAGTCAAACGATAAAAGAACCAAACATTTAAATAAATAAATAAAGTCACTTTTTGTTGCCAAAAGGCAAATAACAAAGAACATTTGAAGTTTCAAAAATTAAATAATATATATTATTTACATATTAATACACAAGCATGAAATTTATTGTACGGCTAATATCTCTTTAAATTACAGCTGACATAAATCATAAAACAAAAAGAAAGAAATTAGATCATAAATAAAAAAAAAAAAAAAAAAAAAAATGATTTCTCATAAATCAAATCCTTAGGAAATCTTTTTTGTGGTTCTACGGACGTCCAGTGACGTCATCACTTCGCTTGCGTAAGGATGCTATACAAATTACTGTGTCTATGGTTTTATTTGAGTTTTATGAAATTGCCAGATTAAACAACTTTCCACTTTTAGGTATTTTTTAATGTAAAGGAATACGTGTATGAAAGGGAAAAATGGGGGAAAATGCATAAAAAATAAAAGCATTTTTAAATACCTTCTTGACATCGTAAGAAAATAATATTTGTATTCGCACCTTCCGGCTAACCATACCTTTCGAATGATACCATTTTCAACCCTCTACTCCCATAATTAATATGTTAAAAAGGGACAACAAATTTTATGCTTGCCTATTAATATATAGATGCTTAAAATTTCTGGTTCAAATTTTAATAATATGTGTTAGCATTTTAATCAATAATATAATATCCATTATTTGCAACCACTCACTGCACCTTTCAAGCAGCTTGTCGATCCCCCTTGTGTAAAAGTTCTCTTCCTTTGACCTAAAATATTCAGCAATTGCCATGGAGACAGCTTCGAAAGAAGTCATTTTTTTTTACCGTTCGATAATTCTGAAGCGATCGGAATATATACAGCGGCGGCTCGTGAACCGAAAATAGGTGAAGAGCTCAAAAATAACATGGAAGTATTTTTCATGCATATTTTTTACTAAGCAGGGTCTTAACTAAAATTAACTAAAAATACTTATTTAAATGTAAATTTATATTCCATAAATGAATACAATGTAAAAAAAAGTGTGCCTCTTCACTTATTTTCGGTGCAGTAGCCGTCACTGAATATATAGTAATCTGATAGAGCTATGCCAGGTGAATACGATGGGTGACTAAGAACTTCCTATTCAAGTTCCTTAACATTTTGTTGCGTCACCTTTGCAGTGTACGTTTTTACATTATCTTGATGGAATAAAATTTATTTTCTATCGCTAATACTGGCTGCTTTTCTTTATTAGCTGCATTCAGTCTATCAAGCTCATTACAATCGGCGTTCACAACGATTGTCTGTCCCTGTTTAAGTAGCTCGCAATAGCTCTTTTATCCCACCACAAACTGAGCATCACCTTCCATTGATGAAGATATGGTTTTGCAATAATGGTGGCAGATGTTCCGAGTTTGTAGTAAACTTTTTTTTCTCTTTATATTCTTATAAAAGATCCAGTTATTATCTTCCGTAATGCGTTTGTGCAAAAATGTGTCAAACAAGGACAGATGAACAAAGTTTCAAACGATCCGATAAATTTCTTTCAGTCAAAATGTGCACAGCCCAAATAGTCTTCTTTAAGATAAATCCAAGATGTTTTATAAGTTCCTCAGCAATCTAATGGTACATGCCGAGTTCCTTTGCAACTGTTCTTGTGTTTATGTGTGGATTACTCTCCAACATGGACCTAAAAATGCCATTATTGAATTTGGATAGCCGCCCAAATCGATGACCTTCTTTGACAGTGAAATTTCCGGAATAAAATTTTGCAAACAATCTTTGTCATATCCGAACATTTAAAACTTCACTTTTTAACGTGTCAAATATGTTTTTACAAGCAAAACCAATGATTTGCTTCTTTTCTGGAACTCATACCAAATGCAATGCATAAATGCACTTTATCCATTGTCATCTTACTCACTCTATACTTATTCACTCTGCAATTAACTGATGAACATGAATAGTATTAAAAGTAGTAATCTTATATTCCTTAGACTCTATATAGATAGACCACGCATCCCCCCTCATTATCAGTCCGCGACATGAGCTAGCTTCCCCAGCTAAATTACCACGTGATCCGGACCGAGAGAGAGACGAGAATGAATATTATGTTATTTTTCCATTTGAAATAAAGTAGTTTTGGGTTTTTTTAATTCCTGTATTGTACATATACTTTTTATTTAAGCCTTTAGATTTACGCATCGTTGGAAAGCTAAAATGTCATAGATTAATTATAAAAAAGTTTCTTTTGTGAGAAACCATTTTCAAGGGGAGAATGTTGTGTTTGAATTCTTACAAAAATAAGTGCTTTCTTATGGAAGAACCTCCCTCAAGTCTCTATCACGTGAGATACGGCGCTGACCGCAATGGATGAAGGTATCAGATTACACCCTCATTTTGAAGACATTCACTATAATGGGAAGTCCTATTGGTGGCGTTGTCTATCTATATAAGGTCTATGTTATATCCAAAGAGAAGAACGCTAAATAATAAGACTTCGCATGACACACTGTACTTGTTTGTCTTGACCTGACAGTTAAAATTACCTGCAGGTAACAAAATAAGACAGAACTTTCCCAAAATCCTAAAAATTCCTCGAACTTTCTAGGATTAGTAATAGGGGACCAGTTTCAGTTTTGAGAATAGATCAGATCCAAGATCAAAAATTCAATATTAAATCTAACTGTAGTTTTTTATTGGTTTTTATCAATTTAGAAATTCAGATCTAAATCCTAAATTTTTTTACATCACATTTCGTTACCTTTTTATATATTACTAGCAGGCAACGCCCGCTTCGCTGGTCCCTATTTTTAAATGAATCACTATAATGAATTCTCAAAATTGCATTAATTTTTATCACATGAAAAAAAAGAGAAACAAAATCTGAGTAGAAAAAATGTCGCACCGGGTTCTCACTGCCTTCGGAAAAAATTCCCAAAATGCTCTAACGCTTATTTCTATTATTTTCCCACTTCGCCCCCCCCTCCTGTCTATCCTAATAATTTTACAAATTTGAAAATATCCGCAATCGATTTGTAAGTATCAAAAACCTCTATGCACCAGTTTTGAACGATATATCTCTATTTTTATTTTTTTACCGCTCTACTCCCCCCCCCCTTCCCACCCTCCCAATAATTTTAAAAATTCGAAAATATCCGCAATCGATTTGTAGGTATTGGAAACCTCTATGTACCAATTTTGAATGATCTAACTCTATTTTCTTTTTTTTTGCCCCTCTGCCCCCCCTTCCCGGCCCTCCTAATAAGTTTACACTTTCGAAAAAATCCCCATTCGACTTGCAGGCCTCTAAAACCTATCTGTACCGATTTTGAACGGCCTAACTGTATTTCTATTTGTTTTTGACCATAGCACCCCCTTCCCGCCCCACCTAATAATTTTAAAAATTCGAAAGTATCCGCAATCGATTTGTAAGTATCGAAAACATCTATATGCCAATTTTGAACGATCTAACTCTATTTTTATTTTTTTGCCCCCCTCTCCCCCCCCTTTCCCGGCCCTCCTAATAACTTTACACTTTCGAAAATATCCTCATTCGACTTGCAGGCATCTAAAACCTAACTGTACCAATTTTGAACGGCCTAACTGTATTTCTATTTGTTTTTGCCCCATAGCCCCCCCACCTTGCCGCCCCCCCTTCCCGCCCCTCCTAATAATTTTACAAATTCGAAAATATCCGAAATCGATTTGTAGGTATCGAAAACCTCTATATACCAATTTTGAACGATCTAACTCTCTTTTTTATTTTTTGCCCCCCCCCCTCTCCCCCCCTGCTGCCCCACCTGGGGGCTGAATTTCTAAAATTCCAGAAATTGGTTTTTAGATATTTGCATTAGCTATATTTTAGAGCAAAAACTTCACGCATATCTATTTTTTTGTTTGAGATATATAGGATTATGTGAAATCACGTTTTGCCCCCCCCGCCCCCCTTGGGGACCGAATTTTGAAAATTCCAGAAATTGGTTTTTTGACATTTGTATTAGCTATATTTTAAAGCAAAAATTTTACGGATATCTGTTTTTTTGTTTGAGATATGAAGGATTTTGTGAAATCACGTTTTTCCCCCCCTCCCCCCCTTGGGGGGCGAATTTTGTAAAATCGCTTCTTAGTGGATGCCTACGTCATAGAAAGAACATTGTCACAAAATTTCATGCTTCTAGGTCCAGGGGTTTGGTCTGGGCGTTGATAGATCACCCCCTCACTCACTAACTCACTCAGGAAGTGATCTTTTATATATATAGATTGGAAATCCTTTGTCCTAATTGCATTTACGTCAAATAGGAATGCTATTATTATTACAAATATTGCATCAAATAGTCAAATTACGCGATTCAGTCCACTGTGTTCTCTCAAACTCAAGCCTATTAACTTCTAAATTCCAGGTCAAAATACTTTGAATGCTGCCTTTTACATAGCTAGACAAAATATATCCTGGATCGGCTAGCTCTTTTGGCAAGAATCACTCAGAACACTTTTTATTCTCCTTTTTTTTTTTTTTTTTTTTTTTTTTTTTTTATTATTATTATTCTCCTACCTTCTCTATCAATATCTATGTTCCACCTTAAATATGGTTGCGTACTTCGGGATTCGTAAGTTGTCCGAGAATTAAGGGCGAAACTTGCAAAAATTCAGTGATTTATTAATAGAAAGTTCCAGAAAAATACAGGTCTATAAACCAAGTATCAGCTTCAATTCAACCAGTAAACACAGCTTAAACAACAGCCGTAAACAGCAAAACTACAGTACAAACTGTTTAGCAATAACACATAAAGCAAGTCTCATTCAGAGAGGCTCAAAGCAAAGCAACCATTTGACGAAGCTTACACAGATCTGGGACTGACTGCCTTGGCGAAAAAAACACCCCTTTTATACTTTTCTATTGAACCCAGACTGTTCTGGAAAATCCTCGTATCTCATCAGCCAATGAGATTAGAGCTTCCATATTTGGTATATCCCTAATAAGGATTTTCTCGCCAGGGTCGCCAAAAAAATCGCCAAGGAAGAAAAAAATTGCCAAATTTGGCGCCAAATCCATTACTTCCCTTACTGGAGCTTTTTAAGGGGAAATTAGGCTATTTTAACGCTAAATGGACTAGAAATGCATAATATTTGCATTTTATCAACTTACTAAGCCTCTTTGAAAGGATTTATACAAAAATAAACACAATTATTTACAATTTTGTAACAATATATAGCTTAACAACCGTGGCTGAATAGCACCTCAGAATTTTTTAATAACTGTAATTTAGACTAGGAATTCTAGGACGGCTACTGATGGAATTCGACAATCTACTGGTAAACATAATAAAATCATCTAATGTCAATATAGTATTCTTGCAAGTATGTTATTCACATATCTTCTCACTTATGTATTACGAACTTCTCCATTTGTATATAAACAAAACAGACAGCTCTGGCATACAAACAATCCATCTACAAAAGTAATAAGCCTGGCACCAGATCGGATGTCTTGTCTTTGCTTATCTTGCACCAACGGCTGTTCAGGTGAGGAATGCTGAATGCTAATATGGAATGTCATTGGGGATGTATGTTGTTATTTATTATTTAGACTTTACGGAAACATATTTTTCCAAATTTCATGCCCGGTAAAAGTATGTAATAGGGTGCAATGAAAAAACTTTTTTTTTCCAGTCTCAAAATATAATAGTGATCAAAAGGTGTGTTTAGCTTTGAAGCTAGGAATATGTAAATATCATTCTGGGGGCGTCTTCTCGTTAAAAATGTTTATTAAATTCTACGCAGACAAAAATTTGATGTTACAAATTTTTAGTTTAAAAAAAGACATGGCAGAATTTAAATCTCTCCTCACTCCTATAAGACATGGACAATATTTAACTTAAATGAAATCTCAGGGTAAAAATTGTCATAGTCATACAGCATACTAAAGAAAGAAAGAAAAAAAAAGAAAATTTTATTTTATGAAATTATTGTAACCAATTTGAAATAACTCTTCCACTTTCTATATTTTTGCTTTTCTCTATTTGTACAACCGTAATCAAAATTTTGTTCTGTTAATCGTTTTAAATTTTAAAAATTGTAAAAAATATATATATATATATTTTTTTTTTTTTTTTTTTTTTTAAGAAAATGAAAAATGAAAATAAATTTAAAAATAAATTTTATTTTTAAATAACTAAGGAGGCTCTACACCCTGCTCACTCCGCTTACCAACCTTCGAGGAAAGCTTTATCCCCCCATCCTTATCTTTGCTTCGCTTTACTCATTAACCTCTGCCTATTTGCATATGTAGATTATTGGTCAAATCTAAAACCTGTAGATGGCGCTGCACGCCGATATTAATGTTTTTGTTTTCTTCTTTTCTCTTCAGTGTTCGTCATGTTGTTGTAGTGTTAATAAATGTTTGTCACCGTGTTAGCAATCCTCTTATTTCGGAATTATGTGTTTCATCGTCATCTATGATTAAAAATGGAATATGATGTGGCCGGCAGTCCCCACGACTCTGGACCGATAAGGTAAGCCATTTACCTTATTTCAACTTAAAAGTATGAAAATGCCTATTTATGCAAATTGCCACTTAAATAACGTCGCCAAAGTAGGGACATGGTTTTGAAATGTTATTTTTTATAACATCGCTAATAGTTTAACGACATGTATTTTGGCGCCCGAACAGGGACTGCCAGGCCCTTAAAATTTGAATTTGATTTGTTCTTTATTCTATAGTGCAAATTTCTAAATTGATCAAATATGGCAACGGAACTCGATAAATTAAAAAGAAAACGCACTACCCTAAAGGGATTGTGTACAAAGTTAATTAACACGATAAATACAAAGATAATTGATCCCGAGGAAGGGTTAAATGTTTATGAAATAGAATCGCAGTTAGAAAAGCTGCAAGTCAAACAAAGCGAAATTATTGAAGTTGAAGAAATTGGTAGTGCGCAAACTATGTGGGTTAAATATACACAGAAAATTAGTGTTCCGAATGAATTAAACTGTTTGATAAATGGGGAACCTATTTCGAAAGATTCAAATTTAATTAAGTTCTCGCCAATTTTGGATTCCGAGGGAATAATGCGTATCGGAGGAAGGCTTCAAAAATCAAAATATTCCTTTAACGAAAAACACCCGATCCTGTTGCCTTCAAAGGGTAAATTAATTGATTTGTTAATTAAAAATGCGCATGAAAGAGTTTTTCATTTTGGCATTAATGATACATTAGTTCAATTACGGGAGGAATTTTGGGTAATCAAGGGCAGACAGGCAGTAAAAAGCGTATTAAGAAGATGCACAATTTGTATAAAATTTAATGCTCGATCTGGAGCCCAGATAACAGCTCCGTTACCTGCAGATCGCATCAATGAACAAAAGCCCTTTGCAGTGATCGGCCTTGATTTTTCAGGCCCTTTATACATTAGAAATAGTGACAGTAAATATTACATATTGTTGTGCACATGTGCGATAACAAGAGCAGTGCACCTAGAATTGGTAGAGAACCTATCAACCGAAGCATTCATATTGGCCTTCAGAAGAATAGTAGCAAGGCGAGGTCTTTGTCATACAGTATATTCCGACAACGCACGAACATTTCATCGAGCTGATGTGGAGTTAAAGCACATATGGAAAATAATTAGCGATCCTGATGTAAAATATTACTACAGTAGTAACAAAATAATGTGGAAGTATATTATGGAAATGTCGCCTTGGTGGGGAGGATTCCATGAACGAATGGTTCGATCCGTTAAAACTGCATTAAGAAAGGTAGTTGGCAAAACCACTTTAACACACACACAACTACATACAGTTATAACAGAAATTGAAGCTTCAATAACTTCGCGACTATAACGTATGTATATTCGGACTCTAGAGAACCTTCTCCCATTACGCCTGCACACTTCTTGGTAGGTCAACGACTAATTGCCTTACCTATCGTTCACATCAAATCCCATGTTCTTCCAGGAACTTCTCAAACCTATGTTAAACACTTCAACTTAAAAGAACGTAAATTGGACCAGTTCTGGTCAAGATGGAAGAATGAATATCTTCTTCAGCTGAAAACCGCCATGACAAGTCGACACTCCAGTATTCGAGAGTTTTCGGTAAATGATGTTTTAATCCACGATTCTAAACTACCAAGACATTTGTGGGAAATAGGAGTAGTCACGCAAGTGTTCCCCTGTAGGGATGGGAAGGTTCGATCTTGTGAGATAAAAACAGCTAATGGAACAATTAGACGTCCTTTCCAGTTATTATATCCAGTAGAAATCTGTGAAAGGGACTAAAGCAAACTTTAAAAAAACTTTTATTACAAACTATGACATTTTGTGTAAACTTTATTTTCTCTTATTGATATAGTTACAATTATAAAATGAACATATAATTAATGTTCATCCGGGGGCCAATGTGTAGATTATTGATCAAATCTAAAACCTGTAGATGGCGCTGCACGCCGATATTAATGTTTTTGTTTTCTTCTTTTCTCTTCAGTGTTCGTCATGTTGTTGTAGTGTTAATAAATGTTTGTCACCGTGTTAGCAATCCTCTTATTTCGGAATTATGTGTTTCATCGTCATCTATGATTAAAAATGGAATATGATGTGGTAGGCAGTCCCCACGACTCTGGACCGATAAGGTAAGCCATTTACCTTATTTCAACTTAAAATTATGAAAATGCCTATTTATGCAAATTGCCATTTAAATAACGTCGCCAAAGTAGCGACATGGTTTTGAAATGTTATTTTTTATAACGTCGCTAATAGTTTAACGACAGCATATTTGCTTTCATCGAAGAGGAATATTAATATTACATAACACAAGACAAAATTAGAACGATAATATATAAATCTCCCAATTAGATATCGCATTGAAATACACAATATTTAATATCATATCGTTTATAATATGTCAAAAATCTGTTTTAACATTCGACAATTTAATAACAATTTGCCATTATTTTGGCGGAAACATATGCTAGACAGCTAGACACTCAGAATAAACAATGATGGCAGTATTTTTTTTTTTTTTTTTTCCGAACAGAGACAAATTCGTATTATCTAAACCATTTAGCGTTACAGCTTTAGTACATGGACCCCTTGAAGACTTTTAAATTTTTGTCTCTGTTTGGTGATGAATTTTTGGGTCTAATTGCTTGTTTAAAGAAATTATGAACTTTTTTTGTTTAATGCCTATATTTTTAATAATTGCACTTTTTTCTTTAATTTTGGACAATTTATATTTATTTTAAGTGTGCGGCTAGGTTTAAAATGGCATTTGCATTAATAAAGATGCAGCTTTGTAAAGTGTCTTTTCTCTAGAATATTATTTAGCCAGAAAATAAATAACTTATGTGACTATTGTAACTATTGTAAATATTTCATTATTATTATTATTATTATTGCATCATTTTATAATTTACCTCTCCATATTTAAGGCATGGCTGCAGTTAAAATGGGGATCGTGGTTGCGGAAATGGATTCCTTGGCGAAAAACATCCTAGCTACTTCATCTCAAAATTTTGAAAATCGATAAATTGATCATACTAAAGCTGATCCATTTAGCCGACACTCTAAATATGTTTTGAGTTAAAAAAAAATTAAATTTTTATATAAACCTAAGTTGTTGTCTTTTAAATTTCTTTTTAAAAATTTATGGCCTTAACTGAAAACTCTATAGCAATACATAATCATAATATCCACTACTAAATCTTTTTCGCTTGACGTTAAAACAAAATTAATAAAATCTTATACACTTAAGCGAGCAAGATTTGTTTATATATATATATATATATATATATACTTCACTGTTCTCGAAATCTGTCAAATGAAGATGTACGGTTTATGGTGTAAACGACTTATTACAGATAGAAAATATCAAATTAACTTACGTTTTACTCAGGAAAATTAGAATTATTTAATTATTTTTGAAATATTAAATAATAACCTCATAACAGCTTTAAAATTAGCCATTTAAATTTTATCCATAATTTAATTGTTTCCAAAAAAAGTTATGAGTATTTTTTTTTTTCGACTGGAAAACAAAATACATTTCTTTGAACGTAAATAATAAAAAATTATAAAAAAAGAAAAAAAAAACCATGCATCTCAGAAAAATTATCAATTACATCATTATCAATTAAAAAAATATATACACTTTGATAAAGTGCTAATATAGTTTACGATGCTAATATCTGTTTTACTAAAATGTTCTTTTTTTATTTCTTAATTTTTAACTTTTTTTTTTAAACACCACTGATCACAGTTTAATTTTCCTGTGGAAAATGACATCATAAGACTACAAGAACAACGATTTGGAGAAGCATTTTAAATGTCGCTAAATAGAGTATCTTTATTCACTTGATATTTTTAATAAGTAATTTGGTTAATTAATTTCACAGAAATTTCTAACTAACTGAAATGTCTTCCTTTACGTATTCGGCACACATTGATACTTGTCTTGAGGCGGAGGACACTGACGATCGGAAGGAGATGCGGTCACAGACAAAAATATCTAACGCCAGTGACAGTATTTTTTTTTTTTTTTTTTTTTTTTTTTTATTATTATTGTTATAATAGACTCTGTAAAGTTTGCTAATGATGTATAATCTGCAATTTTTAATAATCCAGCATGCATTTTGGGATGTACAAGCTTAGCGTAACGGTGTATATTTTAATTTTCTTTAAATACAATCTTTTTCAGAATATAACTTAATCACAGTGTGCAAGACTGAACCTGGAAATTCGACAACCTGTTCGTCATTCATTTCTCAGGAACCTTTTAAAAAATCAGAGACTGCTCATGCTTCCTGAGATTTTTGGTTAATCAGGCTTGTAAAAAAAAAAAAAAAAAAAAAAAAAAAAAAAAGTTTCAATTCTCTTACTGAATACGACTCAAATCAAAAACCACGGGTAACAGGAAAAAACTTTGAAAAACAGAAAAGAGATTGAAGAAGCGCTGTATCTGAACATGGACTAGTGCATTTTAAACAGAAGTTCCAAATAGTTTTGGAAAGAGTGGGAAGGGTAGAATTAGGAGACCATGGATCACTGACAGAGCTAGCAAACTTCCGTTTCCGTTTATTTGTGGATTAATGCTCAGCGCCCTTGTAACGTCTGTAAACGTGCCAGCAGAATTCCATGCCGATTGCACGAGCGTGTTCAATCTCGGTATTTGAGTATTCTGTCACCCTCATTTAAAGTGAACTGCAGAAAGAAACTCCTAAAAGTAAATAAATAAACTCTAGGTTATACACTTTGAAGGTAGGAAAACTTTAATAAATGCAGTAGCTCTCGAGCACACAGGAGAAAATCGAGGTTAAATAGTGATAATTAAGCGGTGAAATGTTGCCTAATCAGCATAAAAATATTCTCTTGTTAGTACTGAATTTTGCCCAGCGAGTGCCCTTTTATTTTATTTCGGTTTTTATTTATTGATTTATTTACTTATCATGAATCGTTGAGCAATTACTTTATCAGTGTTCTAATAAGGTATAAATCTAAATGAATACTTCTCTAACGTGGACCAGTTACGATTGAATTGTGTCGAAACGATACGATACTGACGTAATTAATAAAATACTCGTGGATAAAAAATATATATACATCGACAATATTTAAGCACACGGTCTCAAATCATGCATTATGATCAGGAAATTGTCATGAATTATGATCAGAAAAGTGATTATGTATGTCTGATGAGACCATATTGTACAAAACTATATTTTTAAAAGTTGCATTTTTACAATCTTCCAATGACTTCAAAAATATAAACAGGATATGAATAAGCTGAGTAAATAAAGCAATGTTAAATAGTACAATCAAAATATGTACTAGTTTTTTTTTTTTTTTTAAACAAGAATTATGCCAAAATAAATGAAAAAGCATCTTCCATACTGCGACAAAAGTTTAAAAAATCGCCATGGGGATCCTATTCTGAAGACTGGAAAGTATAAAAACTAAGTCGTCAGACATGTGTTTTATTTCGAAATTTTTCTTTAACAGATTTCGGTTTAACAATCATTAGCGCTTCATCTCACAATACTAATCCGTTTTTAATAATAATTTGGATCGTGATAAATTAAAATTTTAAATTGGGTGGTAAAACTTGTTCACGATTTATGAGTTTCGAATTTTAAAAGCAAATAAGAAAAGACACAAACTGCGAAAACTTCGCACTGATTTGCTAGTAAGAACTAATGTAATAAATAGATATCTCATACTTGTCCTTTTCTATTAACACCAATAATACCAGATGTGGCGTCGTGGGGAACAGTGACAAGAATATAACGGTCACTCATTCTTCTCGTATAAATGAGAGAAGCTGTTTCTACATCATACAAATAGACGTAGCCAGATCGGGTGATGAGGTATATTATGCCATGTTTTGAACTCGTCTAGGGAAGAGAAAAACATTTATATGAATAAACAGAGATTAATATACACAGTACATTAAATAGAAACAATTATTTAAACAAGCACGGCCAATACCTGCATTGCTATCGGAATATCATTTTTGGCGTCGGGTGGAAAATAGACATCGACAGCTTTCTCAGTGTAGGGCTGATGGCCCCTTGGAGGCTGACCAAGTTCTTTGATATGTAACTGAAAAGGGGACGAAACAAGTGTGTTACATAGTTGTCAAGTCATCTTGATATTTCAGATGATTACATGCCAATATTTTATAATAGCAAAAACATTAAGATGTCAAATCGCAACAAATTCATAGAAGAGTTTTTTAATAAAAAATTGTGGAGACAAGCCTTAAAAAAATGGTGTACATTAATTATTATTATTATTATTATTATTACAAAAACAAATTGTAAGGTGTCTTATTTCAGAAAATTACTGTCTTAGAGTTACTGAATCTTGTAAGTTATATACTGAAATGCATCCATGTTAAGTTTATTACAATTTCTTGGAAACTATTTAACATTCAAAAATTTTCGGAAACTTTAACCTCTTCACGACCATTCTATATAATTTCTGAGAAAAAATAAAAAAAGTATTAAATAAATTATCTGAATGTGTTTCATTCAATAGACGGTGGATTACCTAAACTGATAGTTCTATCCATCTATTCACGATAGTTACAGGTCTAAAAGACAAAAATAGAAAACTTTCAGAAAAGAACTTTATATTGTATTTTAAACTGGCCTTGGGACATACATGTCCCAGTGGCAGCGAAACGGTTGAAATACTCCCTGCTAACTATTTTTAACCTTACTCCCCGATTCGACATTATTATAGTCCCACTTTCTCTCTTTCACTGTACAATTCTACGAGATTTTTGTGGCTTAGTATTTTAAAGGATAACTCACTTAAAAATAGATTTCCTCGATTTCCTGTTCTTTTCACTTCATAATTCTACTGGCTGTTTATCTCAGTCAGAAATTTAAAAATTAACCAATAAAATAAAATATTTTATTTGGAGATTAAAAATTGTAGCGCCGAGATTATTTAACGAAATAATATATATATATATTTATATATACATATATGTACTAGAGGAAAATTCTAACTAAGATTAACAGCAGCCTATTGAAAGAGTGGAATCAAAAACACAAAGTTAAAAAAAAAAAAAAAAAAACTCCATTTTTCAACGAGATATCCTTATAATAGGAAGGAACAGAGATTCCACAGGATTACAGGGTGAGGGAGAAAAGGGGAATCTGATTGGTGTGCAGCCTCGGCACTATCTTCTCAACATAAACTATAAATTACTTATTCAAAAATAATATTTAACGAAGGCTGTAAAGTAACGCGATTGTCTGTTTATAATTCAAAATATACTCGATCTTTAAAAGCTTGAACAAATTACAATAGGCATACGTAGCTGCATTTTTATAACTCATGATGAAAGATGAGTGTGATCAAATGAATAAAAGAATCATCCTATGCATCTTGAACAAGGATTAGAATAAGAATGAATCCAGCGTCTACTCAACCCTTTATGAAGGACCCTGTGTCACACCGACAGGGAACAGACACAATTCAAAAATACGACATTTGAGAAAAATCAACTTAAAGGAATACTCTGAAACATTCGATTAACCTACGATAAAACTGACACGACTGCCCTCGAGCGATACAGATGCTGCGCTTTTCGTGCACACATTGAGGCACTCGCACCATACTTTTCGATGATTTAAATTTATTATGTTATGACGGTTTTCACGTATCTTGCAGGGATATATCGATTTACACCTAATTCTTAATACTGTACCCTTTACACCTAATACTGGTAATTCTTAAAAGTAATGAGTAGAGTACACAAAATGCAAATCTCCATCTTTGTCTACACTTTTCAAAGCATTCTGTCATTGTCTTTTTATTTATTTGTTTATTGCCGAAACGTCTCTTGAGACTCAAAACGGTTTTGTATTCTGTCGGTGTGTTTGTTTGTCTGTCTGTCTGTCTGTCTGTTTGTCGCATGATAGCGGCCGCAAAAATAATGCTATCGATTTGAAATTTGGTACACATGTTCAAGAGCCCTACGCAATTAGCTGTATAGTTTTGGGTATGTATTCCATTTGTAGTTCGTGTACAGGGACACGCGAAAGTTTTTCTTATCATTGCGGCCTATAAAAGAATTTTTATGTCGCGCAATAGCGGCCGCAAAAATTACGCTGTTGACTTGTAATGTGTTACACATATTCATGAGCCCAAAAGAATCAGCTATATAGTTTTAGGCATGTATTATATTTATAGTTTGTGTACAGGGACATGTCAAAGTTTTACTTATCATTACGGCCTATGGGAAGAATTGGCATGTACCGCGACAGCGGCCGCAAAAATAGCTCTATTGACTTGCAATTTTGTACACATATTCATGAGCCCAACGGACATATCTGTAAAGATTTAGGTTTGTATTCCATTTGTAGTTCGTGTACAGGGACACGCCTAAATTTTTCTTATTGTTGTTGCCTATAGTAAGAATTTCTATGTACCGCGATAGCCATCTCGAAAATCGAGCTATTGACTTGCAATTTTTGCCGAAACGTCAATGGAGGCTCTCTGTTGAGACTCAAAAAGATTTTGGGTTCCGGCTGTGCGTCTGTCTTTTGCACTATAGCACGGCCTAAAAAATCACGCTATTGACTTGCAATTTGGTACACATATGCATGAGCACAACGGAATGAGCTGTATAGTTTTAGATGTGTATTCCATTTGCAGTTCGTGAACACGCCAAAGTTTTTCTTATCATTACGGCCTATGGGAAGAATTTGTATGTACCACGATAGCGGCCACAAAAATCCCGCTATTGACTTGCAATTTGGTACACATATTTATGAACGACACGGAATTTTAGCTGTATAGATTTGGGTGTGCATTCAGTTTGCAGTTCGAGCACAGGGACAAACCAAATTTTTTCTTATCGTTACGTCTTATGGGCAGACTGTGTATGTACCGCAATAGCGGCCGTAAAAGTGATCCTATAAATAAAATTTGCGTTCATTACTAAAATGAATAAACTTATGTTTTCTGCAGAAAATATGTGCTATTGGGCTTCCTAATTACAGGACCATACAAAAATGTTCTGACAATGTTATGGAATCAGCCAAATTATGTCAAATTTCGTATAATTATTCATGAAAAACGTATAATAAGGAGAATATCTTTTACTTGTATATGATGGTTTACGGCGACACAAAAATGAATGTCGTGACATTAGAGCCTATGAACACATTCTTATTTAAGCGCACTTTAATGTGTTTATGCTGCATTTAACAAAATGGAATTAACATACATTATAAACATGCTTAAAAGCATGTTTATTCTAGAAAAAGGACATGTATAGTCTAAATAATTTATTTACGGGACCCCACAAAAGAATGCCGATGACGTACTGCAATCATCCAAATGACGTCAAATTAGGTTGAAATATTAATGAGTTATAATTAATTAAATAGGTGTATTCTTTTTAGTGTATTTAATTACTGTGGCTCCTTTTCTGGGATACATAGAAGAATTTCGTACAATTACGGTCTATAGTTGATATTTCTTAAAAGTGTATTTTAACATGGTTACATCTCGTTAAATATAGTTAAGTTTTGTTATTTTTTTAAAAGAATGTTTTTCAGTGGAGAAGTGTTGGCATAGATTTGGTAATTCATTTACAGGGTTACACAAAATAATTCCAATGTGTTATGTAAACATTTTGTGTGAAATTTGGTACAAGTATTTATGAATTACAGGGAATTAATACAAGACAATCAGTTATTAAGAATACATATATATTATTTTCAGATAGGAATAGGTATAGAAAGAGAAATATAGCGGGGGGGGGGGGGAGACCCCTCAAGAACGTATCTGTTTATATAACAAGGCAATCGAATCAAAACATATATTATATAATAAGAAATAAATAAAAATGCTGTTTAATATTGCGTGATGCAAATAAGACGTTCAGGCTGTGATCTGCAGGTCCACTAGTTAAGTCGCATTTGTTAGGCAGTTCCATAGACTTAAATCTTACCTTACCCTCTGCTATCATTAAAATTATCGATATTATATCGTTAAAATGAATAGTAATAATAAAGCATGATTTGATTAAGCAAATAACAACTTTACACTGTCAAAATTTTATGTTACTCAGAATTGAAAATAAACAAAAATAAAAGATGCTGTAGGAAAGGATCTATGCTGTTGTATGCAGATGTATCTACTTTAAAAAACTAGAGTATCTGTTACAAAACCAATCTTGTGCAAATAAGTAAATAAATAAAATAGAATTATTCATACTAATGAGATGCTACGTGTATAAATGTGCAGCATTATGAAATGTTATCGAGTAATTGTGATTTACATTTAAACAAAAGCAGCCTTTAAAAAAAAAAAAAAATAACCAGTTGATCTAATTAACACTATAGAAGCAATCAGAAAAAAAATACGGAAACTGATTAAAAATTATAATAATGATGTAAGAACTCATATCGCATTCCGGCAAGAAAAGTCGTACGTCATAGAAATGCAGTATTTGAGAAAAATCCACTTATAGGTAACAATTAAGCGTTGGCTAGCATTAACAGAACTGCCTCTCGGGTGGATAATTTTCCAGATAGAGATGGGAAGCTCTTTGTGTATGTTGCCGGAGCGCGATCCGTAACTTCCCAGGCTATTTCCAAAATCAAAATAATTAACAATTCGAAACCAAAATTTTAATGCTGCTTAGTTCAAGTAATTATTTCCTGAACTAAATTCTAAACTGTACTAGTTAGTTACTGACCTCCATACTGTCTCTATAAGTTATTTTTAATACTGAAAAAAGGACTCACTGAGTCACAAAATCTCTTCTCTGGCCTAAACTATAACAGTTTAAAAGGTGAAAGGAGGGTATTCGTTGCTATTTAGTGCAATGACTGGATTATTTACAATTTAAATTTATGTACTTACCTTTCCACCCTGGGGTGTCCTAAAGGCGAAACAGAGTAACGTCGATGTCTCAGGATTGCCTTCAAACTTGAAACAGGTGAAAGCAGCAGCATGACCCTCAATAATTTGACTCACATTTCTCTGTACAGAATGCAGCTGCATTGCTCCATCATATGGATCCTGTAAATATAAAGAAAAGTTTAATTGAATGCGGTAAAATGTGGAGTCAATAGTTTAATATTGTAATAGATTGATTACCGTAAGTGAAACTCCAATCAGAAGAAACCACTGCAGTTTATCATCACACCTGTAATCTTTGAAGCTGCTGTCTTTAAAACTCGAGTGTACGTCAAACATTCGCTTTGGCTGTGATTCTCCTAAAGAGAAAAATAGCAACATAAATATTACATTTATTTTATATGTAAAACTGATGGAGACTTTTTATTAGAATAACACAAATCAAATCTGGAAAGAAATTAATATTATATATTTTGTTTCTCTCAATAAAAATCCAATCACAGAAAAGGTTTTGTTGAAAAGTTTTACAGAAAAACTAATTCAATTTGAAAAACACAGCAAACATAATAATCAAGAATAACAGCTAAAAAATCCTGAACTTGACGACATTTTACCCAAATACATCTTAGTTTACATGTAATAGTAAAAGGCATTCAAGTGAGAAAATTCATAAAATCTGCACAAACGGGAAAAATAATTAACGGCCGACATATTTTTAAAATCGACAGTGTCAAAGCAGTATTAATTCTCGCAGTTTTAATGGTGGGCAATTTTATCGCTTATAAAATACAATTGTGACAATTTATTTGTTTGAACTCTGATATTTTGGCAAATAATCTGTGTTCGACACTATATATTAACAAGAACGAAAAATCATGCGATGCGCATTGAATATTAACACTGTCTAACTGTACGTACGTACTTGTTGGTCGTATCTCTTTCAATGTTCTTTGTCTACGATATCCCACAATGAATAGACAGAAGGACTGAAGGACATACAGACAGACTAATTAAATTCATAATCACTCTTAAACATCTTTGAAAAGTGTAAAAAAATGCTTAATGCAAACGGAAATACCACCCTTAGATTTCAATGGCAGTCCTTAATCTACCTGAATATTTTAATGTCACTCTGTAAATTTGAAGGTTAACTGTATTTTATTCTAAACATAACATTATTTTAGCATATTCACAATAAATGTCAAATTTTTAGGGATTTTGCAGTAGACAGTTAATTAAATATGTTTTATTTAAATGTCTGTCCTAAAATTCAACGCATTTGCAACTTTTGGGTGTCCCTGTACACACGCTAGTTGCAGAGAACCTGTTAATGTCATTTTAATACGGAAAATTCCATAGCGCATTTGAATAGCATGCATCACTTTTAAAGAATTCCAAAAATATTTACGGACGCTGGATACTGAACGACAGCTAGACAGTCGGACATACAGATACACAAGTTCAAAACGCATTCACAAATAAAAAGCCTTAGGAAGTGTTAAAAACGCATAAGGCTAACGAAAATGCAATTCTAGCAAATCTCCAATTATATCCCTTAACTTAACAGAATATTTTTGTGCGCCCCTGTAAATCTTAATTCTAATCATTCTATATTCTTTAGAAAGCATTCTTTTGTGGTTTCGAATAACATATTTTAATTTTATTAAGATTTGTGGAAAGTAAAGTTATTAAAGTTTGGTTTCTAGAAATATTTCTCATACAACGTAATGCTTTGGAATGCTTTCAGGTGTCCCTGTACATAAACCAGTGGTGGTATGTACTCCATTTTCTATACTAAACATCTGATAGTGAATTTAAATAACACATTTCAATTTCATTTAGATTTGTCTAAAGTAAAGATACGAAAGATGGTTTAAAGAAACACCTCTCATAGAGCACAATGCTTTGGAATACTCTTGGGTGTCCCTGTACACAAACCAGTAGAGATATTTACTCCATTTTCAATAGGAAACATCCGATAGTGAACTTGAATAACATATAACAGTTTCAACAAATTCCATAAATATTAACATTTACGGGAATTAGAGCGCTGGCAGACAGACGAACAGACAGACAACCAAAGTCATTAACACTTTTCAACCTTGCTAAAAGTGTTAGAAATGTCAACTCAGTAATAATTGAGGTCTAATCTCTGGTCAGTCAGTAAAAGACAAGACATTCAAAACTTTTTGAGAAACAGATTATACTCAAAATAAAATTTTTATGAAAAGAACAAAACAATAATTGGATTTTTTTTTTTTTTTTTTTTTTTTTTTTATGGAATTAATTTTAAAAAGTAAAAGGAAATTGATTTACGATGTTCATATAATATATATATATGCATACTTATATTTAAATAAATGATTACAGGCAATTTTATTATCGAATTTTCATTTGATTCAAATGACTACGAAGACAGCAGACTTTTAAATTACCAAACATTAAGAAGTCCGCATGTTGTAGCCATCACAAAGAATTCTTCTCTATCATTTTAGGTAAAAGCGTCACTTACTGTTTAACATGCATAAAAGTTTAATTATCCCTCCTAACTGTAAAGATTTTGCATATGTAGTTTCGTGGAATCAACAGATGCTGAGATGTAGGCATGTGGAAAAGTCACAGTAGGTGAGACATGACAGTGCCACTTGTCGGTCGATCCTTTATAATAGTTCTCTCACATACCAATTATTTTCTGCAGTTATGTACATTAGAATCTGAGATATACTATTTTTATCCACAGGATAAATTGAAGCGCAGCAGCGTCATCTCTCGACCGATATGCCCTAAGAATTGAATAAGCATACTAATTCCCAGAATCGTTCTCATATATTACCGAGTTTTTTGCAATTATATGCATTTAGTCTGTGATACAACCTTCCCGTTCAAGGGGAAGATTGCATCATTGCGGCCTATCTGCCGATATCCACTCACATTAAATGTTTAATGTCTCATAATAGTCCTTTCATATATCAAGCTTTGTTCAATTATACGCAACAGAACCTGAGATAGAGCCTTAAATGAAATGTCAGAAATCTCAGAATCGCAGGACTCGTTCTTGTGCTATTTGCACCAAAATGTTGACATGGTCTAATTTATGTCAAGGAGAAACTACATGTAATTTCACTTGAAATTTGTGAAGTTGTTCCTGATATGCAACTGTCGCAAAATATTTGCCGCAAACAATATTTTTGTCTCAGATATTTTGTAAAAATGGGCAAATTGTGTTAAGGACCCCTCAAAACTTGTAAATACATCAAAAACCGATGATTTTTACAAATCCATATTTTTTTCTCTGTTGATAATAGAAAAAAAAAAATAATAATAAAATTTGCTACTATTTTAAATTAGTACGTTGCGTCCATAAGAAAATTTTATTTTATAATTTCCTATACAAATTTATGGAATAGAAATTTTTCTATTAAAATTATTTTTCATGATAAAAGAATACAATTTTCATCTCGGAAAAGTATAGCTCTAGATGTCTAAAGAAAATTATTTTTATGTTTTACAGGCAACATGTTAAACTAGTATGTTGTGGCTACCACAAGACTTTCTTCTATATTTTCCTATGCATATTCAATCAGTAACATTATTTTTAAAAAAATTACGATTTTTTTTCTAAGTTTTTTTTTCTTGTTAAAAGTAATACATATTCAATCAGTAACAATATTAAAAAAAAAAAAAGGTTTTTTTCCTTTACTTTCTTCTATATGTAATATAGAGAAAGTATTGGATTCGCGAAAATTTTCGACCTCCGTTTTTTGACGGATCTACACGTTTTGGGATGTCCTGAACACGAATTGATAGTTTTTAAAAAATATCTGTCTGTCTGTGGTTTCTTGTTTTCACCGTATCTCACGAACCAATGAATAAAATTCAACCAAACTGGGTATATAGTTGGACACTGGCGGGCATTGTGCTGATTAGATTTGGGGATAAATCGTCCAGCAGGTGGCGCTGTGATCGCATTTTATGTAAACTTTTAACATGGCAGTATAGGGCAAAATTTCGTATTTGTCACCGTATCTCACGAACCAATGAATGAAATTGAACCAAACTTGGTATATAGTTGGAACCTGACGTGGAATGGTGCTGATTAGAATTTGCGATCAATCGCCCAGCACATGGCGCTGTCATCGCATTCTATGTAAACTTTTAACTTGGCAGTATAGGACAAAATTTCGTATAAATGTACAGAATGAGCGTTATTTTAAACTTGTGATTGTAAAATTAATATGAATTATTGATAATAGTAGTAGTTATCTAGGAAAAAATTTTGTGCATGTGGGGGCATCGCTTCCCCTCCCCGGGGGGGGGGGTAAATTTTCAAGATGGGAATATTTCGAAAGATCTCGTCAATACTTTTAAAACGAATGGTTGAACTATAAATCTGTGATAATTTAAAACAAAGTTATCGATTTTTTTTACTTTTAACAAAAAAAAAAAAAAAAAAAAAAAAAAAAAAAATCGTATATATATATATATTTTTTTAAATATTGTTACTGATTGAATATGTATTACTTTTAACAAAAAAAAAACTTAGAAAAAGATCGTATTTTTTTTTTTTTAATATTGTTAGTGATTGAATATGTATATAGGAAAATATAGAAGAAAGTCTTGTTGTGGCCACAACATACTAGTTTTTTTTGTTGTTGTTAAAAGTAAAAAAAATCGATAACTTTGGTTTAAATTATTACAGATTTATGGTTCAACCATTCGTTTTAAAGGTATTGACGAGACCTTTCGAAAGATACCCATTTTGAAACTTTGCACCCGCCCCCAGTTGGGGGGAACCCATGCTCCTACATGCACAAAATTTTTTTCCTAGTTAACTATTACTATTATCAACGAGACCTTTCGATAGATACCCATCTTGAAAATTTACTTCCCCGGGGTCTACTTCCCCCCTAGGGGGCGGAACCGGTGCCCCCACATGCACAAATTTTTTTTCCTAGTTAACTAGTACTATTATCAATAATTCATATTAATTTTACAATCACAAGTTTAAAATAACGCTCATTATGTAAATTTATACGAAAATTTGTCCTATACTGCCATGTTAAAAGTTTACATAAAATGCGATCACAGCGCCATCTGCTGGGAAATTGATCCCAAAATCTAATCAGCACCATTCCATGTCAGGGTCCAACTATATACCCAGTTTGGTTCAATTTAATTCATTGGTTCGTGAGATACGGTGAAAAATATGAAATTTTGTGATCACAGCGCCACCTGCTGAGCGATTGATCCCCAAATCTAATCAGCGCCATGCCCCGTCAGGTTCCAACTATATACCAAGTTTGGTTGAATTTCATTCATTGGTTCGTGAGATACGGTGAAAAATACGGAAATTTGTCCTATACTGCCATGTTAAAAGTTTACATAAATTGCGATCACAGCGCTACCTGCTAGGCGATTGATTCGCAAATCTAATCAGCACAATGCCCCGCCAGGGTCCAACTATATTCCAAGTTTGGTTGATTTTCATTCATTGGTTCGTGAGATACGGTGAAAACAAGAAACCACAGACGGACAGACACACACACAGACAGACAGACAGACTGACAGAGAGACAGACAGACAGACAGACATTTCGTAAAAACTATCAATTCGTGTTCAGGGCATCCCAAAACGTGTAGATTCGGAAGAAAACGGAGGTCGAAAATTTTCGCGAATGAAATACTTTCTCTATATTACATATAGAAGAAAGTAAAAAAGAAAGAAAAATTATCTCTAAATTTCTTTTAAATCATCACAGTTCTAAAGTTCAATCATTCATTTTGAAAGTATTGACGAATTCTTTTCCAAATTACTCGAGTAAAAAAAATTACACCTCCTGTCAATCTTTCCTACATATACAGAAATATTTTTCAGGTTGACGAATACTTTTAATAATTCTTTTTAAATTCACAATGATTAGTTAAAAATATTTCTGATGGAGCAAATTTGTACGAAATAATGGGTTTGACATATCAAAAATTTGTGATAGCGGGACAGCAACGTCACCAGTAGCACGATTTTTACCTACTGTTGACAAACACAAATTGATGTATAGGGGCAACTACATATAAATTTCTATCAAATTATGTCTATTGTTTTCTGAGCTACAGTTGCCATATTTTTTTTTTTTTTTTACACACACAGACAAAGAGATACTTTCTAATGATGGTCAAATGATTTTCTGAATCCCTCAAAACGTATTCACTGCAAACTGGAAACTGAAAATTTTTACAAAACCAATACTTTCTTCTGTTGAATTTAGAAGAAAATTAAATAAAAATTTCTTATCAATACTATCTGTAAAATTGATTGAATTAATTAGGATGAAAAGTTGAATCTGGAGAATAATTTTTACAGATAAGTGTCAAAACAGCTATTAAAATATTTTTAGGGCCATTCCTTGCAGAGAGCCAAAAACTATTTTTTAGCATATTAAAATTTTAATGAATTTTATTTGTAGCTCTTTCTCATGGTGCATTAAAAAAAATACCTTTTCATACATAGGTACATAAAATTAGGTACATGGTCACACACGTAATGAGCAGGGTGCCACACACGTAACGCAGGTTTTTAATTTTTATTTATTCAATTATTTAATAAATTTAATTTTAACTGTGATTTCAGTGGTATGTTAAATAAGTTATTACCATTTTTTTTCTTTAATTTAAATGTGTGGCAGTAAAACTCACAGAAATATATCATTTAATGTCATTACTCAAAATTTGCTTTTTTTCTATAAGGCACACACGTAACGTTTTTCAAAAAGCTATTTAAAAAATAACTATTATATCAAACGGTGACAGGTTTCTCCATAAAAGAATAAGGTAAAGTGTATATCATTTTAAAGAACTTTTGTTTGGATTTTTAAATGAGAACTATAGAGAAAATTCCTTGATTAATTAGAAAAAAATGTGTTCCAAATGTCACACACTAAGACGGAATGGCCCCTTATCTCAAAATGAGTAACTCTGAATTTTCATGTCTTAAAATGCTCTCAGAGATATAATTTTAGTCTCATTCCTATAAAAATTAGGGTGAATTCTCATTTATAGACACTCAAACAAACCTGGCTGTTCATTTTAGTTTCCGTCTCAATTTAGAAGTTGAGATACAATTTGAAATTTTGAAAATCTGAAAATTATACAAATTTTCGTCATTCTAACAGAATAATGTTTCTTAAAAATGAACTTCTATACAGATCTACAAAATAACATGAATATTTTCAGAATACATATTTCAACACTCATAATTCGAAACTGAGAGTAAATATTAAAAACTATTAACGCTTGTTGCATTCTGTGCCGATGTACGATTCACCCTTGGCTATCTGTCCTCATTTCGACAAAGACATTCGAGCAGGCTTCGAATCCAGCATCAAAAGTCTGAAATATTTGTGTAAAGCAACAACGTGTCATCTTATCCTGTGCTGCCTGTTGTCATCTGGACAGCGGCTCGCGAGCAGATTTCTTCAATTCACATCGTGTTTTGAAATATTTCGCTACTTACGAGATATAACTTTAATTAAATATCAGGATTTATTGTTTCATTTGAGGAGGAAATAAATATCTGGAGCTGAAAAAGTTAAAAATAACAATATGTGCGAAATGTCAAAGGAAATGAAGATGGAGAGAGCAAAATTCTTACCTTCTGTGCTCCAGTGGAAGACTTCAGTGTCTGTCACACATGCTAGTGTGTCGGCATTTATCCACTTCAAGAGCCTGACATATTGCATTCTATGACTCTTCATTGTGGTATCCGTTTCCAGATTAAACAGGTCAACTGGAAAATGAAGTTTAGACTATTAGCACATGAAAAGGAAACAACCTATTATAGTTGCACAATTTAAAATTATTGAGAAACATTAATAATTTAGCGATACAGGATGCCGAAAATTTATGCACACTTTACTGTTGTAACGTAAAATGTTCTAGAAACAGTAGCAATAATCTGTCAATTAAATCTGGCGATCGGGAAAGGCCACGGAATCGGAACACAGCAACATACGGTATGCACGTATGTATGTATTTGTTCGTATATAGACAGTATATGAATTCCTATTTTGACGCTATATTTCTTAATATAATTATGCGTTTTGAGGTGCTCTGAATCTGGGAATGAAAGTTTTAGCTGTTGTTACTTACAAACTTTGAATAAACACCATACAATGCAATTTCAAAGTTTTATTCAAAGTTTGTAAGTAATATTTTTACAACGCCAGTTTATTGATGCTTCTTTATTAAAGTTTTAGCTGTTGGTCTGCGTGTATTCAACAGCATAAATTAAAGCGAGAGAGAGAAAAAGAAAAGAATGAAGTTTAAATTTAGTAACATGAAGATCATATACGGATGTTACTTAAAAATTTTGACTTAAAAGATTATAGGTTTCTAAAAGAATTGGGTAAAAGTTCTCTGAATTATATGAAATGTACTTTTAAATTTAATAACGACCTTAAGTGTTTTATGAAAGTAGGTGAACAATTAACCAAAGAGGTGAAGCAGTAGCCACTTCCCCCCCCCCCCCCTTATGTGAATAAACACAAATTTGGTATGTTTACGAATAAGAAGGACTTTGGAAATATGTCAAATATTTGAGAATTTGGATTTTCAATCTCCATAAAATAGCCTTCAAACATCTCATACCTTTTAAATAAATGTTTATAAATGTATTTATATATAATGACTTTTAGTATTTTCTATTTAAAAAATAAGCTTACTCATAGCAGCAAAGATACTGGATGTTTGTTGTTAGGGGTTATGATATTTACGGAATTCTTTTTTTTTTTTCCTCAAAAGACTTAAAATTATTCAGATTAAACAAATAATGTCCTCTATCAAGTCACATCATATATACCTTATATATTTCATAAAGCTTTTCTTTAGATATCTTCTCCAGTTTATTTTTATTATTGTTTGTCTGCAGAGGGGGAGATAAATTTTATTGAATTTGATGATTTGCCTACAGAAACTGTTAAAAGGGGTCGGAAAAGGTGAACAAAGGGGATTTTTCATTTTCTCTAACCTATATGTATTGTAAAGAAAGTATTGTTTTTCGGGACAAATTTCTGAAATTGAATTTTTATTATATTTACACGTTTTGAGGTCTCCTTAATTTTAGACACAGGTTTTTAGTTGTTGATTCGTATGCGTGTGGTTGTGTGTCTGCTCACTTGGGTTTGTGTCTATTATCAGTATGTCTGATGGACAAATATTAGGAAGAAATTCAAACGCGGTATTCTAAATCTGTATCATATAGGGATGCTATACTTTGCTCTCCATCGAGATCAAGCAAATACTTCGTGTACAGGGAATTTTAAGACAATTCAAGTACATTAATGTCAAGGGCGAAATTGCTGGTAGTTGAAGTCAAAAAAATCTCTATGCTGCACTAAGTAAAAGGAGATGAAGATAATTTTTATATGTATAAAAATATTTTTCGTGTAGAAGATGGCATGAAAATGTCTCACCCTTTGTTTACAGGACTGCCCAAAAGAACTAGAATATAATAGATCTATATACATGAAATTTGCTTTTTGATTGTGCTGTGTCTATTAATGTAGGATTATATTATATATATAAGTACACAATATGGTGTCTACTTAATTTATAGAAGGCATAGAGGGTTATCAGTAACTAAACGAAGAGGATTATTTCTACCGAATGTAATTTGTGGAAATGCTTTACTATATTTTACCATGTCCAGAAAAAAGGCTCAGAAATGAAATTTAATTTCTCATGTCCATGCTTTAAATAAAGTATTTCTTTAAGTTAAGGTTTTAACAATTGATCTTGGTGTACGTTTGTTAACAGCCTAACTTAAAAAAAAAATAATTGCAGGCAACCCAAATGTTGTATTTTGAAGTTCATGAGTCTGATACTTGAAAAGTTTGATCAAGATTGTTAAGTTTCAAGATTGTAGATTGTAGATGGCCATGGGATTATAGATGGTCACGGGAGCTGAGGGAGAAAAGTTATTTTTGATACAATTGCTTACTTCAGAGGCAGCATCCTTTGCTGGATATATATTCCAGCTGTTAGTATAGGTTTGAACTGCTACGTTTGGGAAGAGAAAGTTTGTTATTTTGGAGTTATTCAATTGTAATATGTTTGTTTTTAAGAAGTTGTGGTATAATTCCAGATGAGCATGGGGTATTTCCGTGATGATAGTGAGGGCATCCCGGCATCCGTTGAAATGGTTTTGTAGCCGCAAGAGATTTGGAAAGGAAATGTTCTTTGAATGGAATCTAGTTTTGTCTGGGCTGCTATCGACAGGTTACCTCCCCAGATGCCGGCTCCATAAGTTAGGATTTTATCTATTATTGTGTGATACCATATTTTTAGGAAAGAGGTGGAGATACCCCACCTCTTCCCTACCATTTTTTCCGAATTGTGGTAATGTGCCATGATTTTTAGTTTAATATCTTTGACGTGAACCAGCCAGTTGAGGTTCCTGTCGACAGTTATGCCTAGAAGTTTTAATTGGAGGATATGATGGACACTGACGCCGTCAATTCTCATCACAGGATTCCGTTTGAGAAGTTCGGGGAAAGCAAAGGTTACGGCTTGGGTTTTGGAAGCAGAGAGTTAGGTCTAGTTCGTTCAATAATTTACTAAACAGGAAGAGGGCTCCCTTAGCGTGGTTCTCCAGGTCTTTTCTCGTTCTGCCGGAGAGAATGACGGAGAAGTCATCAGCATAAGCAAATGTTTTGTGACCCTCAGAGTTCATTTTAAGCAGGATCTTGTTTGCTATTAGGTTCCCAAGAATTGGACCTAGACAGGAACCCTGAGAACAGTCCTTGGATTGTGGCAATTCTGTGGAGCCATTGCCCCAGTTGACTTAGTATTTTCCTGTTTGAAAGGTATGTGCTGATGACTCCCGTGAGATTCCCTGGGCAGTTAAGTTGGTGAAGGGAATGTAGAATGTGAGGTCATTCGATATTATCAAAAGCTCCCTTGATGTCAAGGGAGACAAGAGTGGTGTAGTTTCCAGACTGATAGTTAAACGCACAGGAGCTTTTAATATGTTGAAATGCCCTTTCTCACGACCTGCCCTCTCTGAACCGAATTGATTCTAAGATTCTAAGATTCTAAGACGGAAAGAAGCCGCTCACCACTATGCAGTGGTTTTGAGCATTTTTAACCTTTAGAGAGGGGCTCCAAAGCCACTGTGGAGAATCAGAAGAGCCCGTCTCCAAAGGTTAAGCCTCCCCCGTTGTTTATTGCATAGCAAATAGAACCGAATTGATTGGGATGTAGAAGGTTTCCGGTTTCTAGATGAAAATTTAATCTGGTGACATGTTTTTCTAGGAGTTTGCCTAAAGAAGATAACAGGCAGATCGGTCTGTAAGAGGATGGTTCAGAGGGAAGCTTCTCTTGCTTCAGAAAGTACACCACTTCCCCTTTTCGTGAGATTTCCGGGAAATATTGTAGTTTAAGACATAGATTTGCCTATGCATGGGCAATTTGTGGGATAGTGTAGAAGGTGTGTCTGAGAACTTTGATGTCTATATTTTCAGAACCGGGAGCTTTTTTGACATTGAAATTGTGTATCGTTGATCGGACTTCGGCCTTCATGAAGGCTTCTTCCGAGGGAGCCGAAAAAGTTCGTACCTGTGGGTTTGTATAGTTGCTTGAAGGTAAGAGTATTATAGTTATGTGTTCCCAGTTGTTTTGTTTGAAGGAAAGAGGTGGAGGGCGTTCAAGTTTTAGCTCTGTTGGTGTGAAGAATTTATTACTATAGAACTTTTGGGCCGTACCAAAGATGTTTGTTTGCGTTGCGAAGAATTTTTTTCCATGCGTTGGTTTTTGCCGTATTGATTTGTTTCTTAAGGTTGGCTGAGCGTTATTTAATTTTCAGTTTGTGTTGGAGGAGAATACATGGGTCAAGGTATTTTTGTTGCTTATCAGCGCTTTTAGGCTTTTACGCATGGATCTTAGTTGGGAGGACCAGAAATTAAAGGTGAACTGCCGTCCTGATTTTTTTTAGCTTGAATGAAAAGTTTGCAGCTGAGTGAATGATGTTTCTAAGGTTTGCTGTAAATTTTTCTAGTTGTTGGGTGTTAGTTATTGCAGTGATGGAAAATAGTAGTATAGTTTAATAATTTACAAAGGATTCGCTCATAAAAAAGCAATACTATTGTAAAAGTTACCCCGCCCAGCAATAACTCTTACCTTTCTTATGCATACGTATTATATTTATAACAGCACATACATAACCTACAAAAAGAAGTGATATCTCATAAAAAACGATACTATTGTAAAGTCACCCTGCCCAGCAAAAACTCTTACCTTTCTTAAGCAGCCAGAAAAAGGATTGATATCAAATTTCGCTACCGCTATTGAATCCCGGGTACTCAATGCCTTGCTTAATAAAGATCTGCCAATAACACTGCATGTATCTTTCTAATAAATCCTAATCTCTTTCAACATTCTTTCTTATCTGTGTTAGTTTTTTCGCTGCATTATAAAGTTATAATTTAAAGTATTTTTACGGCGGGGTACGTTCCCTATGTAGAAGTTTTAATTAATAAAAAATTTAGTTAGTAAAGATTAAAATATTATTACGCACCCCGCCGTAAAAATACTTTAAATTATAACTTTATAATGCAGCGAAAAAACTAACACAAATAACAAAGAATGCTGAAAGAGATTAGGATTTATTAGAAAGATACATGTAGTATTAGTGGCAGATCTTCATTAAGCTAGGCATTGAGTACCCGGGATTCAATAGCGGCGGCGAAATTTGATATCAATCCTTTATTTGGCTGCTTAAGAAAGGTAGCTGGGCGGGGTGACTTTTACTATAGTATTGTCTTTTATGAGATATCACTTCTTTTTGCAGGTTATGTATGTGCTTTTAAAAATATAATACGTATGCATAATGAATATATTTGTGTAATAGATCAATAAAAATCGTGCGTGTTATGCATAGATGTAAATATAGTGTTACAGATTTCTAAATAGTACTAGCTATTATTATGTGATTTCTTTCTAAGGGGTTTAGTCACATTATAAAATGACAATTTTTCGCATTTCTAGCTTGTTTTCGCGTTAAAAAAAATCCTTCTCCGTTAAAAACACACTTTATCAGGGTACGTAACAGACTTGGCGATGAATTTGGCTACTTTATCGCACCTTGACAACTATTTTGACGACCTTGGTGAAAAAAAAACTTTATTATCCATAGACCCATTGTCCAAGCCGTAACTCGATTATTACGGAAGTTACTGTAAAATTCAGGATTAATGGCAGGCTATAAAAGGAGTCCCGTTCCTACCACTGAGGTGAGTTTCTCCCTAAGACTTTACGGAATAGAAAGTTTTGCTTGACTAAGTCTCTACCATTGAATTGTTGTTTATTTCTGTATGTTATGACTGGTATCGTTTGTGGTGTTATTTATATGTTGTCAGCTGTTATTTAAGTTGCGTTTTCTGGTAAACCTCAAGTTGATACTAGGTTTAACTAAGGCGACCAAATTTTTTAAACCCAATTTGAGGACAAATCATCGCAGCGTCCTGAAATTGACAGGCCATTTGAGGACAGAGTTAAATTATGCTTTAATTTGAAGACAAACTTTTAAATTCGAGAACATTTGTCCTCAAATGATTTTCAAATTGGTAAAAATGTATTGTCACCGTGTTCTGAGCTATCCCAGAATTTACGTTAGCAAAAATACAAAAAAGCTGAAACTGCATGCAAAGGCAATACGTTGAAATGAAATACCAGAATATTAATGACAAAATCCATTATATTAGAGTAATAAATATGTATTTTAATCTTCAATGTATAAAAAAAGAAAAAATGCACACCAAAAACATAAAAAAAGCTGAAAAAAAAATTTAAATTTGAAAAGCTTAATATACAAAAAAGCTGAAATCAGCTGAAAAACTGAAAAATCTCATCCCTGCTATCCTGAAAGTTTCAAATGTCTAGCTAGTCGGGAAGGTAGTTAAAAAGCGATTGCAAGATGTGTGCTGGTAACGCTGCCGATAACAGCAGAAACCCGAAAGAGTTGACTAAAAGCATTAAAAATGTATTGTCACCGTGTTCTGAGCTAACCTGAAAGTTTCAAATGCCTAGCTAGTCGGAAAGTTACTTAAATAAATTTTCTGTCGATCCATATAACCGCTGCCGAAGGCAGTCAGAACCTGAAACATTTGACTAAAAGTGTTAAAAAATGTATTGTCACCATGTTCTGAGCTAACCTGAAAGTTTCAAATGCCTAGCTAGTCGGAAAGTTAGTTAAAAATCGATTGCAAGCTTTGTAGTAGTAATGCAGCCGATGGCAGCAGGAACCCGAAACAGTTGGCTAAAAATATTAAAAAATTGCATTTTCACCGTGTTCTGAACTATTCTGATAGTTTCAAATGTCTAGCTAGTCGGGAAGTTAGTTAAAAAGCGATTGCATAATGTGTACTGGTAATGCTGCCGAAGGTAGCAGTAACCCGAAACAGTTGGCTAAAAGTATTAAAAAAATTGAATTTTCATCGTGTTTTGAACTATTCTGAAAGTTTCAAATGTATAGCTAGTCGGGAAATTAGTTAAATAAATTTTCTGGTGAATTATATAAACGCTGCCGAAGGCAGTAGGGACCTGAAACAGTTGACTAAAAGTGTTAAAAAATGTATCGTCACCGTGTTCTGAGATATCCTGAAAGTTTCAAATGCCTAGCTAGTCGGGAAGTTAGTTAAAAATCGATTGCAAGCTTTGTGCTGGTAACGCTGCCGAACGCATCAGCAACCCGAAACAGTTGGCTAAATGTATTAAAAGTGCATTTTTACCGTGTTTTGAACTATTCAAAAAGTTTCAAATGTCTAGCTAGACGGGAAATTAGTTAAATAAATTTTCTGTCGAATTATATAAACGCTGCCGAAGGCAGTAGGGACCTGAAACAGTTGACTAAAAGTGTTAATGTATTGTCACCGTGTTCTGAGCTATCCTGAAAGTGTCAAATGTCTAGCTAGTCGAAAAGTTAGTTAAAAAGCGAATTCAAGATGTGTACTGGTAATGCTGCCGAAGGCAGCAGTAACCCGAGACAGTTGGCTAAAAGTATTAAAAAAATACATTTTCACCGTGTTCTGAACAATTCAAAAAGTTTCAAATGTCTAGCTAGACGGGAAATTAGTTAAATAAATTTTCTGTCGAATTATATAAACGCTGCCGAAGGCAGTAGGGACCTGAAACAGTTGACTAAAAGTGTTAAAAACTGTATTGTCACCGTGTTCTGAGCTATCCTGAAAGTGTCAAATGTCTAGCTAGTCGGAAAGTTAGTTAAAAAGCGAATTCAAGATGTGTACTGGTAATGCTGCCGAAGGCAGCAGTAACCCGAGACAGTTGGCTAAAAGTATTAAAAAAATGCATTTTCACCGTGTTCTGAACAATTCTGAAAGTTCAAATGTCTAGCTAGTCGGGAAATTAGTTAAATAAATTTTCTGTCGAATCATATAAACGCTGTCGAAGGCAGTAGGTACCTGAAACACTTGACTAAAAGTGTGAAAAAATGTATTGTCATCGTGTTCTGAAGTATCCTGAAAGTTTCAAATGTCTAGCTAGTCGGGAAGTTAGTTATCAGTTAGTTAGTCGGGAAGTTAGTTCAGCGATTGCAAGATGTTAAGTGGTAATGCTGCCGAAGGCAGCAGTAACCCGAAACAGTTGGCTAAAAGTATTAAAAAATGCATTTTTACCGTGTTCTGAACTATTCTGAAAGTTTCAAATGTCTGGCTAGTTGGGAAATTAGTTAAATAAATTTTCTGTCGAATCATATTAACGCTGCCGAAGGCGGTAGGGACCTGAAACAGTTGACTAAAAGTGTTAAAAATGTATTGTCACCATGTTCTGAGCTATCCTGAAAGTTTCAAATGTCTAGCTAGTCGGGAAGTTTGTTAAAAATCGATTTCAAGATTTGTACTGGAAAAACAAACAAACGAACAAGAATCGAAGTTAATAAAAACGTGGTGAAAAAAAAAAACAGAAACTGAATTCTACATTATTAAAATCATTAGTTGTGGGTCACCTCCAGAATATATATCAAATCAGCGTTTAGACGCTATCGTATACACTGATACGCATACATGCATACCTTTTTATTATAAAAAATGAAAAATGAATTCAGAACACCTCAAAACTCATAGAAACACAAAAATGTCAAATTTGAATTTTTCCATGATAATATTTCTCGTATATAATATATGATCGGAATTTAATTATATGTATTCTTCCATCATCCGTAATTTTATAAAGTTATAACGAATCGCTCTTTTATTTAATCATCCACATTACTTTTGTTAAAAGTCTGTTTAGCGCGTCTTTTAAGCATTTATTTGTCACAAAATCCAAACTTATCAATTATTTTTTTTATTAATAAACATGTTTCTTGTAAAAATTTAAAAAAATTTAAGAAAAAAGTGTCTTTTAATTTATTTCAATCCATTTTTGTAAAAAAAAGTAAAGAATGAAAAATAAAAACAGAATTTATTACTATTTAATGCCTTATGAAATGACGAAATTAAATTCATTAGAAATCCTTCAGTAAACTAGAGATACGATAATGCTGGCAATGAATCTTGATTCGTCCAAAGCTACTTTCGACCGCCTGAGGGAAGGTTGCAACGCCAACATAGACTTGGCGACCACTGCACTAGAACACCTTCAAACAAAACCACTTATGAAACATCTTCTATCATGAAAAACGGCAGTTTTTCTAGTGACGCAAGCGCAAAAACAAACGAACGCCACGATACTCAGCGGAAACGGAAAAACGAACGAAAACTGCGACACTTATATATACAGGAATTTTAAGATCAAAGAAACCGCTGAAAGCCGACACTTAATATCTCAGGAAATATGGGAGGTTATGTTCTGATATTTTCAAAATAGACTTTCACCTTCTGTCTGATCCTACCCTGAAATCGCTACATTTCTGCGTGCAATATATTTCGAGATATGAATTGGCTCATTTAAGTTATAAATGGACGGACTATATGTGTAAGAATTTTTTCTCGAATATGGCTCGAGCGAATTTAGTTTAATTTATATATGATATTAATCGCTTTTATCTGATGTGCCTGACATCTCCCTTTTCCCTAGGAAAACTCTTGTTTTTTTTATAACTCAGTTTAAAAATCGAACTATTTTTTACTCCGAAAATACCGTGATGCGGCAGTTTCGCGGACGAATTTCTTCTCTTCCATCTGAAATACTGAATATCAAATAATCGTTTTGGCTCCATCTATCGGAAAGCGTCAAAAATAAACACAAAAATTAAAAAATAAATATTTTTCTTTTTTTAATATATATATTAAATGATTTATTTATTTAGGTACTTGTATTTTATATGACATTTGTTTATAAAAAATATTCTTTGTATTTACATTGTTTTCATGCTGATACGTTGTTAACTTTCAAAATTGGTTCTATTTTAAAAGGTGATTGCGACAACAAAAAATTTTTCCTTTATTTTCATAAAAATGACAAATAATATGATAATCATATGCAAATATTTGTAATTTTTTCAAAATTAGGTGATAAATCGCTTAAACTACGGATTGAAAAAATTTTTAAAACAGAATTTGAAAATAATTAATTTGCTCATTAAGTTTCTAGTATATATAATATATAAATTACAAAATGTTAAGCTATAATAAAATTTTGAATAGATTAAGATTTTTTTTTAAATTAAATTCATAACAAACTATACTACTTAAATATTTACCAGTATAAAATTTTCACTTTTTAAAGATTTTTCTATTGTTATTTATTTTTCTCTTTTAAATCAAATCTATACCTAAAGATTATAATAAGAAATAAATATAAATAATTAATTTGCTCATTAAGTTTCTAGTATATATAATATATAAATTACAAAATTTTAAGCTATAATAAAATTTTGAATAGATTAAGATTTTTTTTTAATTAAATTCATAACAAACTATACTACTTAAATATTTACCAGTGTAAAATTTTCACTTTTTAAAGATTTTTCTATTATTATTTATTTTTCTCTTTTAAATCAAATCTATACCTAAAAAATTATAATAAGAAATAAATATAAATAAGAAATTTTTGTCATTTTTAAAATGTACTATATTATGCCTTTGTAATGTTGCATGTGTCCATCTTTTTTATCACTTTTTATAAAATTTTGAAATTTTATTTAGTTTGTTATTTTGTTCGAGTATGACCTATAAAACAACACTTTTAATACAGTGTTATAACTCATTACCATGCTCCTTTAATTTTACGTTTTGATCATTAACCCCTAAAAAGTAATGATATCAATACAAAAAACCCTTAACGGGTTAAAAGTTTGTGACGCAGCACTGTACTTTATGGCTATAAGAATTAGAAATACGGGTCTTAAAAATAATGATATCAAATTTTCAGTGACGCTTTGATATTAATTAAATTATACATAGATTTTCTTATTTGAATTTGCTTTTTCCTTTTATTTATATTTACAGTGTAAACGTTATTTTTAACATAAAATAATATATAGCATTTACTCATTGATACCTTTCCATTCACATCTCTTATACTATGAAAGCATGTGCTTTAAAAGAAATTATATGAAATTCTAGTAACGCAGTGGTGTTACATTAAGTGATTTGTTTTTAAATTTCTCTGCAATTATTTTGTTTTGCATATTAAAGTGTATGTGCACATTGAAATATTGCTTTTAATTTTCAAATACGCTGTCAAATATATCACTTTCATTAAGCTTATATTATGTACTAAAATATATTTATTTCAATGAATTATTCTATCTTTTGCCTCACGCCATCCAAAACTGAAAAAAATTTCACAGTTTTTTTCTTTGCATCACGATATCTATTTGCATGCATTTTCAATTTATTTGGATGAAATGACACAACGTAAACATTTCCATATATTTTACTTACAGTTTTGGATGGCGTGACGCAAAAGATAGAATAATTCATTGAAATAAATATATTTCAGTACATAATATAAGCTTAATGAAAGTGATATATTTGACAGCGTATTTGAAAATTAAAAGCCTTTTAACTTTTAATCATATCTAAATATAATATAATTAAGTATTCATAACTTATATACAAAAAATTATTAATTTGCCAATTTAAAATCTAAATTTAAACTGGTATATTGTGGCCATAATAACACTTTCTTCTACAATTTTTTATATATTAGCGCCATCCACCAGTTAATATGAATGAAAATTTAATCAATAAAGATTTTGCGTATGCGTTTTGGTGCAATTTTATTCAATAAACGCTGCGGTAGTCATATGGAAAATCGGAGAATGTGATTAAAAGTAACACCACTTTGTCTACTGATAATGATATATACCCAAATTAAGATAACATTAATTTTCATAATAGCCATCTCACTTATGATGTTTGGTGAATTTATTCGTTCTAAAAAATGAGATTTAATTTTTCCGTGAACGGGATAAACTGCAGCATAGCAGCGACACCTGTCGATTGATATGCACCCATATTGAATCCGCATCTTTTTACTTTCCGAACACTATAGTGAGGAAAGTATTGTAATCATGTCAAAAATCCGAATTCGAGATTTTGATGTTTCTATACGTTTCGAGGTCCAACGAGTCCGTTTTCACTATTTTTACGATGATGTATGTATGTGTGTGTGTATGTATGTGTGTATCTGTGTGTGTATGTATGTGTGTATGTATGTGTGTATGTATGTGTGTATGTCTGTGAGTGAACACGCTAGCGTCTAAACGCTTTGTTCGAATAAGCTGAAAGTTGGTACGTATATTGTAAGTCACCATAGTACGAACCCTATAGATTTTGGTGAATCTAGCACTTATAGTTTTTTTACAGGGACACAAAGAAAAATTCTTTATCATTATGGCCAAGGGACCAAAATCTTAAAAGTGCGATAGCAACAAAACGCCTTATTCAATTGAGCAAAAACTTTATACACATATTATAGGTCACAGATACTCTATCTGTATAGATTTTGGAGAATCTAGCACTTATAGTTTTTTTACAGGGACACAAAGAAAAATTCTTTACCAAATTTTTAAAAGTGTGATAGCGTCGAATTGCCTTATTAATCTGAGCAAAGAATTTGTACACATGTTATAGGTCACATTTGAACCAACTGTATAGATTTTGGTGAATCTAGCACTTACAGTTTTTTTTTCCGAACACTATAGTGAGGAAAGTATTGTAATCATGTCAAAAATCCGAATTCGAGATTTTGATGTTTCTATACGTTTCGAGGTCCAACGAGTCCGTTTTCACTATTTTTACGATGATGTATGTATGTGTGTGTGTATGTATGTGTGTATGTGTGTGTGTATGTATGTGTGTATGTATGTGTGTATGTATGTGTGTATGTCTGTGAGTGAACACGCTAGCGTCTAAACGCTTTGTTCGAATAAGCTGAAAGTTGGTACGTATATTGTAAGTCACCATAGTACGAACCCTATAGATTTTGGTGAATCTAGCACTTATAGTTTTTTTACAGGGACACAAAGAAAAATTCTTTATCATTATGGCCAAGGGACCAAAATCTTAAAAGTGCGATAGCAACTAAACGCCTTATTCAATTGAGCAAAAACTTTATACACATATTATAGGTCACAGATACTCTATCTGTATAGATTTTGGAGAATCTAGCACTTATAGTTTTTTTACAGGGACACAAAGAAAAATTCTTTACCAAATTTTTAAAAGTGTGATAGCGTCGAAATGCCTTATTAATCTGAGCAAAGAATTTGTACACATGTTATAGGTCACATTTGAACTAACTGTATAGATTTTGGTGAATCTAGCACTTACAGTTTTTTTTTCCGAACACTATAGTGAGGAAAGTATTGTAATCATGTCAAAAATCCGAATTCGAGATTTTGATGTTTCTATACGTTTCGAGGTCCAACGAGTCCGTTTTCACTATTTTTACGATGATGTATGTATGTGTGTGTGTATGTATGTGTGTATGTATGTGTGTATGTATGTGTGTATGTCTGTGAGTGAACACGCTAGCGTCTAAACGCTTTGTTCGAATAAGCTGAAAGTTGGTACGTATATTGTAAGTCACCATAGTACAAACCCTATAGATTTTGGTGAATCTAGCACTTATAGATTTTTAAAGGGACACAAAGAAAAATTCTTTATCATTATGGCCAAGGGACCAAAATCTTAAAAGTGCGATAGCATCTAAACGCCTTATTCAATTGAGCAAAAACTTTATACACATATTATAGGTCACAGATACTCTATCTGTATAGATTTTGGAGAATCTAGCACTTATAGTTTTTTTACAGGGACACAAAGAACAATTCTTTGCCAAATTTTTAAAAGTGTGATAGCGTCTAAACGCCTTATTAATCTCAGCAAAGAATTTGTACACATGTTATAGGTCACATTTGAACCAACTGTATAGATTTTGGTGAATCTAGCACTTATAGTTTTTTTACAGGGACACAAAGAAAAATTATTTATCTTTATGGCCTATGAGACCAGCGATAGCATCTGAACGCCTTATTCAATTGAGCTGAAAATTTGTATGAATATTATAAATCACTGTTGCACTAACTATAAGCATTTTGGTGAATCTAGCATTTATAGATTTTTACAGAGACACAACGAAAAATTCCTTATCGTTATGATCTAAGGGCTCAAAGTTCAGTAGCGTTAAATAAAACCTCGTGTGATATATGGAGAAAAATACTCAAACACTCTGTTATGGTTTTCTCTTTTTTGTTTGTTTAGCAACTCCTCTTTCTTTATTTTATCTAAAAAACTGTTAGTTACTCAATGTTCGGAAAGTCGAGTGGAGTCACTCCAGATTTTTTCACTATAGATAGACCTCTCACATATTAAGTTTAGTGCAATTATACACTCAAGTAAAACTTGGTAGGAAAAATAAAAGGGACAAATGAAGAGGAACTCTAACAACCGAAATGTATTGTCTAATGCTCATTTTAAAACAGTCTAAGTCAAAACATGCCTGTATGATCTCTATTGGATATTTCCTGGAGAAAAGGACAAAAACAATTCATGCAAATCAATAAAAGGAAAGACTCTTTCATTATGCGCCAAAATTCAGTTATTTGTGAACTTTTCAATTGAAGAAAATAAATATTTTTTTACAAGATGAGACAGAGATGAATATATTGTGACAAGAAACATTGCTTTTTAGATATTTACAGCTATTTCTACCAGGGATAAGTAAAATTTCTAAATAAAAAGTGAGAAAACGGAAGTTTTATATATTTTTTCCCTGTCTCATTGGGTAAAAGTGTCCAACTTAGGACAGTATTTGACTGTCCAACTTCCGAGTTAGAGGGGTGTCCAACTTACAGAGGTTGGACATAATGTTAATCCTAAGGATACATTCCGTTCCGAGAAAAAGTGTCCAACTTAGAGGGGTGTCCAACTTAAAGTGGTGTCCAACTTTAGAGGTTTCACTGTACATGTTACAGGTCACCGTTGCACAAACTATATAGATTTTGGTGAGTCTAGCAGTTATAGATTTTTTATTTACAGGACATGATGAAAAATTCTTTGTCAGTATGCCCTTACGGGCTCAAATTCGGTGAAGCGTGAAAAACTCTAAACGCTATATCCTATTGAGCTGAACTGCCTGAATTTTGGGGAATCTACCACTTACAGTCTTTTTACGGGGGCGCAAAAAAAAAAAAAAAAAAAAAAAAAAAAAATACTTACCATTGGGCTATACGGATTATATAATTTAAAGCGCAAAAGCGTCTAAACGCCTCATACAAATGAGCTGAAAATTTATATAATTGCTATAAGTCACTGTCCCATGAAATGTATAGATTTTTAGGGAGTCTAGCATTTATAGATTTTTACAGGGACACAAATAAAATTTATTTATTACCATCCATTACCATTCATTTTAGATTACTCTTTTCTTTATTTCTTTCTTTCTTTCTTTCTTTTTTTTTTTTTTATAATTCTATTTTTGCATTTAGAGAACCCACAAACGTTAAGTTAATATACGTTTTCCAAAAATTGACTTTTTAAATTTTAATATATCATTTTGCAACTTGAAAAAAATAAAAATAAAAATAGAAAATAGAAAACTGCACTTTTTTGCATATAAGAAAGTTTTGTGATGGCCACAACATACTAATTTATTCATTATGTCTAATTTATCTTCTTGCAGGCCAGTGACTCATGCTCACACTATTTAAAATTTTTTTTCAAAAAATAGAGTGTTTATGCAGCAGTTTTGAAGAGAATCGTTAGAGCCGTTTTTGAGATAGGGCTTACGGCTCCACTTCCAGATTCCGATGTCCCACTTCTGTTTTTCCATTTTTCACCAAAATTTGGAAAATTCGTCTGTACACCAGACCTATTTCAATTCTAAAGTTTTGTAGTTCTATCTTTATTAGTTTCCGAGATATAATAACCGGAAGATTACACACACGCATACACACTGACCAATTGCCAAAAAACACTCTTTTCGAGTCATGAGACTTTCAAACACGTAAATCAGGTGAAATCTCGATATCTAATTTTTGGACCGAATACAATACTTCCATTACCTACGGTAGTTGGGTAATGGAAGTAAAATAGCTGCTGTAGGTCCTTGGCTTGAGGGAGAGTGCCATCCGTTGGAGGTGGGGGGTCTTTCTAAGGGATCCTAGCCCGTATCTACGCAAGTTTCGGAGGAAACTACGGAAAACTCCGAACGGCTAGGCCGACGAGCGCAACCTCGGATCGCACCTCACGTCTACCAGCTTCGAGCGCAGAACCGCTTGGCCGCTGAAGGGCACCTATTTTTCCGGAAAAATCCGCAATATATGTTTCCCGTCGATGCCGGATTATCGATGCTTCACTGTGTATATTAATTTACCTTTTTAATTAATCGATAGTATAAATTAAATTTTCATTGATATGTTTTATACAGTCTAATAATTATGGTAAAAGTTATGAGAGTTTAATTTTTCTTTCTTTCTTTTTTCTTTCTTTTAACATGCGTTTCATACGTTTTATATTAATTTTACTATTTGTATGGTAAAATTGAATTCTATAAAAATATTCCTGCATATCTTCTCATTATAATATTTCGTGAAATTGTATATAAAGGTGTATATCAAATTGTTATTATTTCTTGCATAATAATATATACATGCTTATTGACTTTGTTCTTTTTTCTAAATGTTTAGAAAGTTATTTCTTTTGAGAAATGGCTTGATTGTTGTTGCAAAACAAAAAAGAAAAAAGAGGTAAATAAATAATTTATTAAAAGAACAATCTGATTACGAAGTTTTTTCTTCTTTATGTATTACTAGCAGGCGACGCCCGCTTCGCTGGTCTCTATTTTTAAATGAATCACTATAATTACTGAGTTCTCAGAATTGCATTAATTTTTATCAAGTGAAAAATAAAAAAAGAGAGAGAAACAAAATCTGATTAGGAAAAATGTCGCACCGGGTTCTCACTGCCTTCGGAAAAAATTCCCAAAATGCTCTAACTCTTATTTCTATTATTTTCCCCTTCGCCCCCCCCCCCTCCCGTCTATCCTAATAATTTTAAAAATTCGAAAATATCCGCAATCGATTTGTAAGTATCAAAAACCTCTATGCACCAGTTGTGAACAATCTATCTCTATTATTATATTTTTTCCCTCCGCTCCCTACCCCTTCCCGCCCCTCCCAATGATTTTAAAAATTCAAAAATATCCGCAATCGATTTGTAGATATCGAAAACCTCTATGTACCAATTTTGAATGATCTAACTCTATTTTATTTTTTCCCCTCCGCCCCCCCCCTTCCCGGCCCTTCTACACTTTTGAAAATATCCCCATTCGACTTGCAGGCCTCTAAAACCTATCTGAACCAATTTTGAACGGCTTAACTGCATTTCTATTTGTTTTTGCCCATAGCCCCCTTACCGCCCCTCCTAATAATTTTACAAATTCAAAAATATCCGCAATCGATTTGTAAGTATCGAAAACGTCTATATACCAATTTTGACCATTTTTTCATGGTGAAAATCGGTGAAAAGGTGGTATAAAAACAACTGTTTTCTTTCAGTCTGCTGCTAGCCTCCCCCTTTCCGTAGGTACATACTAAATGAATGATGTATAAATCAAATGAATTTTCTAAAAATGTAATTTGAAAGTCATTCTTTAAATTCATTATTTGATAGTTATAATTTTGCGATTTGAAAAAGTGCCTTTTTCTCCGGTGCCCTTTCTTCCGGATGCCCTTTTTACCGATGCCCTGTTTTTCGGGATCCCATTTAAAAGTTATTCCCGCGTATACATATATATATATACCTAGTTATAATATTTAACCATTTTTTAAAAGTTATTTTTCATTCTGCTTCTTACGCTTTATCTAATATATCTAGAATGACTCCATTGTCCATTTAACATTCCAAACATCAAGTAATTAATGGTTAAATAAATATAGTAAAAGAAATCGTTAAATAAACAAAAAAGAAAAGTTTTTTTTTTTTGTTTGTTTGTTTGTTCATATAATACGTTGTTTTATTTTACGCTATAGCTCTTCAAATGATTATAGTCCATAAATCATAATAATAAAGAATATTTCGTTGTGTCCCTATAAAAATATATAAGTATTAGATTCAACAAAATCAATACAGCTTCTTCGACAGTATTTTTTTAAATGTATATAAATTCTCAGTGCAATCAGGTAAGGCATTTAGATGCTAGCACATTTTAAATAATTTAAGCCCGTAAGCCGTAATAATAAAGTTTTTTTTGTTCTGTGCTTGTAAAAAAAACTATAATATATCCCCCAAAATCTATACAGTTTCTGTGACGATTATTTGTACAGTGAAACCGGTCGAGTTGGACACCCCTCTAAGTTGGACACATTTTATCGGAACGGAATATATCCATAGGATTAACATTATGTCCAACCTCTATAAGTTGGACACCCCTCTTATTTGGAAGTTGGACATTCAAATATTATCCTAAGTTGAACACTTTTACCCAATGAGACTGAAAAAAAAGATATAAAACTTGCATTTTCTCACCTTTTTTAGAAAATTTACTTATCCCTTGTAGAAATAACTGTAAATATCTAAAAAGCAATGTTTCTTGTCACACTATATTCAACTCTGTATATTCATCTTGTAAAAAAAATATTTATTTTGTTCAACTGAAAAATTCACAAATTACTTAATTTTAGCGTTTAATGAAATAGTCTTTCTTTTTATTGATTTGCATGAATTGTTTTTGGCCATTTCTCCAGAAAATATCCAGTAGAGAGCCTACAAGTATGTTTTGACATAGACTGTTTTAAAATGAGCATTAGACAATACATTTCGGTAGTTAGAGTTCCTCTTCATTTGTTCTTTTTATTTTTTCTACAAAGTTTTACTTGAGTGTATAATTGCACTAAACATAATATGTGAGAGATCTATCTATAGCGAAAAAAGATGCTGATTCAATTTGGGTGCATATCAATCGACAGGTGTCGCTGCTAGGCCGCAGTTTTCCCCTTTCGCAGGAAAACTATATCACAGTTTGTAGAGCGAATAAATTCACCAAATTTCATAAGCTATTATTAAAATGAATGTTATCTTAATTTGGGTGTATATCAGCAGACAAATTGGTACTACTTTTAATCACATTCTCCGATTTTCCATATGACTATCACAGCGTCTATTGAATAAAATTGCAGCAAAATGCATATGCAAAATTTTTATTGTGAGAAGTTATATTGATTAAATTTTCGTGCATATTAACTGGTGGATGGCGCTGTTATATAAAAAATTATAGAAGAAAGTGTTATTATGGCCACAATATACTAGTTTAAATTTAAATTTTAAATTAGCAAATTAATCATTTTTTGTATATAAGTTATGAGTACTTAATTATGTTAAATTTAGATGTGATTAAATGTTAAAAGGCATGCATAGATACAGTTTAATTAAATCGAAAAATGTAAGCACCCCTACAAGTTGGACACGTTTTCCTGGAACCGTAGATGTCCAGCTTAGAGAGGTTTTACTGTAATAGTATATAAATTTTCAGTTCATTCAGATAAGGCATTTATTCATTATATATTTTTTTTGTATTTTTATTTACATAATTAATTTTGCTTTGCTTGTTTAATTTTTACAAAGCATTTATAATATTGAAATTAAAAAAAAAATTCTTTCTTTCTTTTTTTTTTTTTTTTTTTTTTTAATAAATGCTTTTTTTATAAATGCAGTATCTGTCAAAAATTATGATATACTAGCTTTTAATTTGCTTTCTTATTCTAGAACGATTTTTAAATACTTTTTCATTGAATATTGTAATCAATTAATATAGTAATATTAGTATTCGCAGTAAAAGTTTTAATATTGCGCCTGAAATAATAAAGCAGGGGAGGGAGCCCTATAAATTTTCTCTCACACCGGCGTCCCCAGCTTACTTGTTACGGCACTGATTAACAATATATATTACGTATAATATATTTATCTTATTTAGTTTATAATAGAATAAAGAAAAAATATCAAGCCTTCATTCAAAAGTTATACCGTTCTAAATATATATACACCTAAATATACTTTTAAACAACATATTCCTTTTTATTCCATTTTATTTATTACAATTTATCTCAAAAATTGCTCAAGAATATATAATAAAACATATTTATAAAGATACACAGGGAAAATAAAACACCGCTACACTGTAGACAAAAGTGAATATAGGATTTAAATCTCTTCGGAAAAAGCTATTTATTATGAACATGTATTAATATGATGTAATTTCAGTTGTAGATAGATACATCTAAAATGTTAGTAATGATTAAAAAATATTAACAATAAACATGGGAGAAACGATAGATTCTTTAACTACGAGCAATAAACGTAAAATAAGAAATTTCCCTATTCTACAAAAACTGACATATTTCAGTCCCTTATCTTCTAGTTCAGTAGAAAGAGTTAGTGAAGGGGGTGAAAATATAAAAGGTATTCCGAAGAAGCGAAAGCTGAATCGTAGAACTTCAAAAAAAAAATACTGACTGACAAGTAGCCTTAATGTTTGTTTTAGCTTGGCGGGTGTTTGTTTTAGCTTGGCGGGGCGGAACGCTACCGGGTTCCTTGATGTTTCAAGAGTTATGGGTTACAAATTATGTGTTACATCTGACAGCGCCTCTCTGAAACATGTACGTAAAGGAGAAAGGTGTTATGTTATATTGTTAAAGCATTTTAGGTATCGCCAGATAAACTGCTTTAATTACAATATTACTGTTTTTTATATAAACTTCAAAATAGTATAAATATTTTAAAAATTCATATTACCAATATTTAAATAACATCAAAATATTCTTTAATTATAAACTATCATCTGTATTTGTAAAAAATCAGTTGTTACCCATGGTATTTTTACAGGAAATAAATGTTGTGGAGTGTGGGACTACCATACTGACGGGTCAAACCGACCTCTCTCGAATTTGCGCGAGAAAAAAAGCGGCAATCTGTGTAAGCATTTGAAGCTGTGTTTTGACACTGTCAGTCATGTTGCTCTTCTGTGACTCAATTTTGAAATTTTCTGTTGATTATTTTTATTTTTAATTAAAGTAGTTTATTAATTTTTATTTATTTTTTGTTATGTTTTGTTTTAGAATGGCAACGATATCATTTTACATTTAGCATTCTTGTTAATTTAATGTGTATGAGAAACTATATTAATTCACTATATTTAATAGCATATTTTAGCATAAAAAATTTTCGTGCCTTTTTGTTGTATGTTTATCTAAAATTTGCCTCTTTCATTTTGACATATACTTCACTCTACTACATGGAGCAAAATCACACTCTGATCGTTTTTACCCCTTTACCTTTTGAAAACCATGAAAACTATTTTGTATAGTTTTAAACATTAAAAAATCGTTCGTTCACTTGAAAACATAATATATCGAAATTTATTTGAGCCGATGTAATGTAAAATGGTATAAAAAGGTCTTACATATCGGATATATAAATTTGTTATTTCCTGAACATTTTTATGGTTATTTGAAATAACCATCAATCCAAATCAGTCTTGATAGAGCATCAAAATGAATAGGAAAAAAATGAAGGAATTAAAATGAGTGAACAATACAAAATTAGAAGAAAGATTTTTAAATAAATCCTTTCAAATATAACCACCCACCTTAGTAGAAGAAAACGAGTAACATGCCTCCAATTTTACAGTGACTTATGTGCTAATTGGATGGGAAATAAGAGGCTGATCCAGTGTTCTAAGTGTGGACTACGAAGGCTGTTTCAATAGCTAGGAACAAAATGAAATTTCGTTCCAGATTTTGTTTAAAAAAATATATCATTTTGATTATTAATAACTTGCGTTGTTATATAATCATGCATATTTTATCTTACTTATTTATTTTTGATGTGTATGTGTTGCATGTGTCTGTATGTATCTTTTTTTTTTTTTTTTTTCCTTTTTTGGTCAGGGTATCACGTGAGAACGGCTGAACGGAAATCAACGACACTTGGCAGGAATTTAGGTCTGTACTCAACTTAAAATTATAACTATCAACGTTTGTAGAGTCCCCAACGTTATCAACATTTGTAAATATAACTCGACTTTAAATTACTTCACGGTGAAGAAATTGCGCATGGACAAACTAAACTTGAGTACAAACAAATACATAAATAATAAAATATAAATATAAATTTGAGGTTTATATAAATTTTTTTTAAGAGGGGGGGTGGGGGATCAATTTTTGTAGGAAAATTTCCAAAACTCCGGATTTTTGAATAGAACTCTTCCAAAAATGTTATAAAGGGCTAAATAAAAATCCCCGTTTTAGTGCTAAATTTGTCCTGGGAAAGGTCTAGGAGCGGCAGTCATGTATTTTTACGCACAAATTGTTTGTATGTATCTGACACCTATGGTTACACAATTTTATGAAATATTTCCACCCCTTTCATACATTGAAATCGGGAGTAATAAACACGTTTCCAAGCGTAAACTTGCACCAAATTATTTCATTAAGATTAATATTTATGTATGAGTTGGTTATATGTATCTAACACTTACAATAATGGGATTTTGTGATATTTCCCTCTCACCCATTGAAAACGGGGTGTGTGTGTGTGGGGGGGGGGGGGGGTTATACATTTTTAAAAGTAACTCTGCTCCAAGTAATCTTAGGAAAGCGATTTTTTTGTGTGTCTATCGGTTATACGTACCTAATACACGCACTACAAAGAAATTTTTTTTAAATTGATTTCTACTCCCCCTCCCCGTGGGACGGACGCGGAAGATTGCTAATTGAAACTTAAATCTGCTTCAAACTTCGAACGGTGAATTTGAGTGTGTGAGTGTTGATTAAGTTTACGCAATATGCACTTTTTATGTGGAATTTCACGAAATTTCTATGTTACTCGCGGAGGAAGAGTGATTAAAAAGCGGGTAAGTCATGTTAAAAACAGTGGGGATCCGGACTCCTCATGACCAACCGACACCTGAAAACTCGCTTTCTTGAGATTATTTGGAGCAGAGTTATGTTTCAAAACGAGAGTTATTTTTCAAAATCTTTTTGTACTATGAATTGGATACGTATAATCGACCCACACTTCAAAATCCGCTTTTTAAAGATATTTTGGAGCAGATTTAAGCTGGAAAACTTGTTTTTCAACCTCCCCCCCCCTCTACCGTGTAAAAAATAATTTCACAAAATTTCTTTGTAGAATGAATATTGCGCACGCATAGTCAATCGACGCATCAAAAATAGCATTCTATATTTAATTTAGAGCAGAGTTACTCTTGAAAACGTGTTTTCCTAGAAATTTTAAAGGGGAGGGGGGGGTGGGAAGTAGGTAAATTTCCCAAAAATCCTTTATAGAGTGTGTTGGGTACGCATAACAAGTCCACACATAAAAAATAATCGTACTTTGAAAATTTGCAGCAAGGTAGCACTTGGAAACGTATTCATTGTCCTTGACACCCCCAATTAAGAAGGAGGAATTTCATAAAGTCCCGCTACAATAGATTTCGTATACATATAAACATGTGAATCAGGGCTCACAGATTTACCAAGACAAATTTAGAGCTAAAAGGGGGTCTCAAATTTGTCGCACTCTAAAATTTTAACACCCCCCCCCCAAAAAAAAAAAAAAAAAAAAAGAAACATGGCTCTTTTCAATATCTTTGTACTATTTTTAGCAGAGATCTACTAAAAAATGCTAAATTCACGGAATATCTTAAAAATGATTTTTTCCACTCCCTTCATTAGGAATCAAAAATTGCAAAATCGC
>OZ005661.1:189430911-189480911 GCA_963930645.1 Salticus scenicus
ACACCAAGTAGTTCTCTGAATATAGTGGAGACAGACAAAAACATGTTTCAAATTAATATATAGATATCTTATAGAACACAATGCTTTGAAATTATTTCGGTTAACCTTGATGTAGTACTTCCTCCATTTTTAATAGAAAAAATCCCATAGTGAGCTTGAATAATATGTATCAGCTTCAAGGAATTCTATAAATATTTACGAGAGTTCGAGCGCAGACAGACAAAGAAACCGAAATCATAAATACTTTTCAACTTTGTTGGAATGTACTATTAAAAAAGATTTTGCTCACATTTTATGGATTGCTCACATTACTCCACAAACTACTCACTTTACCCCATGCCATGGAATAAAGCGAGTGTAAAACTTAATCTATTTCCAAACGTCATTATTTATTTATTTTGAAATATTGAATCCAAGCTCAATGTATTCTCAACAATTTTAATGTATATATATGCGGCAAAAAATTATTATATTTTTGGAAATCTTATATAAATTTTGTACCACTCATTTTCCAAAAAGGTGCTTTTATACCCATATTACATATATATGTAACCTGACCCTACTTATTTTAATTCATCTTCGAAATGACAATAAAAATTTAAAAGCCGCCAAGGGGGTTTTTAAGCTAAAGCTAAACAAAGAAATAATAAAGAAAGAAATTTTAATAATATTAATTAGATAGTTTAATAATATGTTCAATTTGTACAAACTTTTAGATATCCCAAATCGATTGTTAACTTATTGGGTTAATAATTATCAAAATGAAGAGGTTGGTGTATTGTTGGTGGGTGGTACCACCTGGCACGCCCGTGAGGTAAAATCTTAACCAACTTATTGTGAGATATTTTTCTTAGTCAAAATAGCTGAACATATATATTAGAGTAATCGGAAAATGTAAGTAAAAACATAAAGAAATTAAAAATATAATAAACATGAAAATCTGACATTGACAGATTTTAATTTAGTGCCAGAGGCCTACTGCTAAACTTGTTAATATCGACAAATTCTTCTTTAGTTAATTCGTGACGATCTAAATTCCATGATAAAGTTTTCATTAAATCAAACCAATGTGTTTCAGCTGCAGATATCGTAACAAATAACGTTGGAAGTCCAAACTGTCTTATAGCCGCAAAACAACGTTTTTTCTCTTTTTCCCAATGAGGGGGAGGTGTGCCTTGGGGGGGACTCATGTCAAAGGTGTGCCTTGGGGGGACTCATATCAAAGTTGGGCCTGGGGGGGACTCATGTCAAAGTTGGGCCTGGGGGGGACTCATGTCAAAGTTGGGCCTTGGGGGGACTCATGTCAAAGTTGTACCTTGGGGGGGGACTCATGTCAAAGTTGGGCCTGGGGGGACTCATGTCAAAGTTGGGCCTTGGGGGGACTTCATTCAATAAATCCCCATTCAATAAACCGACTAAAATAGGCCCTTAGCACTATTAAGAGTGTATTATAAAAATTCGACCAACGCTGTACCGACTGAAATAGGGGTACCTTGGGGGGACTCATGTCAAAGTTGGGCCTGGGGGGGACTCATGTCAAAGTTGGGCCTTGGGGGGACTTCATTCAATAAATCCCCATTCAATAAACCGACTGAGATAGGCCTCTAGCACTAATTAAGAGTGACGTATAAAAATTCGACAACGCTGGGCCTTGGGGGGGACTCATGTCAAAGTTGTACCTTGGGGGGGACTCATGTGAAAGTTGTGCCTGGGGGGGACTCATGTCAAAGTTGTGCCTTGGGGGGACTTCATTCAATAAATCCCCATTCAATAAACCGACTGAAATAGGCCCTTAGCACTATTAAGAGTGACGTATAAAAATTCGACAACGCTGGGCCTTCGGGGACTCATGTCAAAGTTGTACCTTGGGGGGGACTCATGTCAAAGTTGTGCCTGGGGGGGACTCATGTCAAAGTTGTGCCTTGGGGGGACTTCATTCAATAAATCCCCATTCAATAAACCGACTGAAATAGGCCTCTAGCACTAATTAAGAGTGTATTATAAAAATTCGACAACTGTACCGACTGAAATAGGCCTCTAGCACTAAAAATCATATTGCAAAAGTAAAGTTGTACTATGGTTTCTTAGTAAGAGGAATATTTCTTTCAGCCAGCGATTTTGCGTTGTCGCCATTTATTGTATTACAACTTGAATTTGCCAAGATGCCCACAGATATCCTGTTTTACCATTTAATTTCTTAAACAATCTTAAAATATTATGTCAAATCTGTAAAGGCTTTTACTTTTTTCAAAACCTACTGATAGGTGAGAAATTCATCCTTGATTGTGTATAAAAACTGATTGCCTTTTTCAATAACTATGAGACTATCATTGTTCATAAATTGAATGGTTTGTGAATATTTGTAGACTGTATAAGTATTGATGTTGGCTTCTGAATAACTGTTCATGATATCTTCTAGATATATATATTGATGATGAGTTCTTAATATCTGTTGGCAATACCTTCTGAATGATGGCTTCTGAATGTTTGTTGGCTATTTCTTCTGGATGTATTGATGTTGGCTTCTGAACATTTGTTGGATACATCTTCTGGATATAATCAACAAATATTCGAAATTTGAAATTTGCCACCAAAATAGCTCGGTCGTTTCCCGCCAAGATTACTTACGCAAATGCGATACATATTTTAATTCATTGCCAGAATGCCAATAAAAATATAAAAAGAAACCTCCAAGGGGCAACTATGCCAAAGTAATTTTAAGAAATTAATATAGTAACCGATGCTAGGGAATGAAATATCAGTTACTGCATGTCATTATATGGAAAAATAGATTAAAATAAGGCCTGTCGTACTAAATTAAATTCTGTTTACAAAGAAAGTAAGCAGAATTTTATTTTTATTTCTTTTGTCCCTCTCGCATTAAATTAAAAATTATTTATAATAAAACTGAGGAAAATCATGCTAATAAAATGGAACAGCTTTAGTATAGGACTCCTTGGTGAAATTTAAAATTTGGCCATGGAAATACCACGAACGTTTCTCGCCAAGATCGTTACTTACGCAATTGAGATAGCCATTTTAATACCTCGCCAAAATGACAACATAAGCCGCCAAGGGAGTTCTGTACTAAATAATATCATAAGTTGCTAACATTTTTCCGGAGCATTTTTAGCCCCGTCTATTTCACACTACTTTATTTATAGAATAATATTTTCCAACATATAACTACAATAAAATAAGAATAAACTGCTCTTTAAAAAACGTGATGTTAAATAAAGACGGTGCAAAAAATGCTCCGGAATAAATTAAAATGTTGACAACTCTGAAAATATTAAGAAATGAATATAGTAACCGTTGCTAAGGATCGTAACACAGTTACACATGTTTATATATGGAAGAATAGATTGATAAAAAATAAAAAAAGAAATAAAAAGAAAAGAAAAGAAAGAAAGAAAGGAAAGGAAGAAGAAAGTCTGGTTAATTAAATTTCGTTTTTTTTTTTGCAGAATTTTACATCTATTTACAATTAGAAAACAAAATTAAAGCTTCGAGTTTCCTTTTTCATTCTTTTTTCATTTTTAAAGATGGCGATGAGACATTTGACGGGAAATCATGCAATCGTGATGGATTATGTGCTACAAACGTTGAAAACTCAACAAAAATTTTATACTCTATCATCCATCAATGTTCGGATTCCCGCTCTCTACCTGTTTTTTCGTAGATACAAGAATTACATAGTAACAACATTGTATACGTTATTTTTAAACAACCTTACACCCTTCTCGATTTAATTTTTACTTTCTTTTATATTCATTAGAAGAAATTACTGGATTCGTGAAAAAGTTTCGACTTCTGTTTTTTGACTCTTTTGTACGTTTTAAGAGTTCCTGGACGCATCTTGATCATTTCCGGAAGGTGTGTTTGTCTGTGTGTGTGTGTGACAAAACCCGTCTTTCATTTTTAGACCGCAAACTACGACCGTGCAGCTGCTCTAGCATTATTCGTTGAATTTATTTCTATTTTAATAATACACTCCTGCTCACGAGTTTAGCAAGATTTGCAAACGATCATTTTTTTTTTTTTACTCTCTCTTTTCCATAGGGTCGAGAAAGTATTGTTTTAGGGTCAAATTTTCGAACGTGAGTTTTTGTTATATTTTCATGTTCTGAGGTCCCCTGAAAACGAAAATCATGCTTTTAAGCAATGGTCTGTGTGTCTGTCTGTCTGTGTGTCTGTTATCAGCATATTTCAAGAACAAACAGTAGCAGAAATCCCAAACTCGGTATTCTAAATGTGTATCATATAGGGATGCTACAGTAAGCTTTTCGTTGAGATGAAGCGAATGGCTCGTGTACAGGGACACTGAAAAGTATTCAAATACGTTACGTCTATGGGGGAAATTGCAGGTAAATAGAGTTTAACATCTATAGACTGCACTAAACCAAATGAAACGAATATATATTTTGTGTAATAGAGATAGTCAAATGGGAAAAAAAATTTTGTGTATGTAGGAAACTCGCCTCCCCCCTTGGGGGGGGGAAGTCCCCCTCGAGGGGAGTAAATTTTCATAATGGGTATATTTTAAAAGAGCTCGCCAATACCTTTAAAACGAATGGTTGAACCATCGATCTGCGATAATTTAAAATAAAGTTATCGATTTTTTAAATTTTTAACAGAAAATAAATAAATAAATAATAAATGTAATATTGAGAGTAAATTCAACTTTTTTTTTTGGATATTTAGTGTTATTCTACTTCTCTAATATGGAAACCGTGTGCATTATCATGAAAGATAATTTTTTTTTTTAAATAATAATTTCAACTAGTATCGCCCAGTGGTCGAAATTCGACCACAAATTTATTCAAATCTCAGAATTCTTTTAAGTTAGCACTAAATAAATAAATTTAGATATTTAAAATTTCTCTGTAAACAATGTTCTTTGTAAATACTCTTTCGTCACTTTTTGTTGCCAAAAGACAAATAACAAAGAACATTTGAAGTTTCAAAAATTAAATATATATTATTTACATTTTTTATTCACAAACATGAAGTGTATCGTACGGCTAATATCTCTTTAAATTACAGCTGACATAAATCATAAAACAAAAAAGAAAGAAATTAGATCATATATAAATTAGAAAATAAAAAAATGATTTCTCATAAATCAAATCCTTAGGAAATCTTTTTTGTAGTTCCACGGGCGGCCAGTGGCGTCATCACTTCGCTTGCGTATAAGGATGCTATACAAATTACTGTGTCAATGGTTTTATTTGAGTTTTATGAAATTGCCAGATTTAACAACTTTCCACTTTTAGGTATTTTTTAATGTAAAGGAATACGTGTATAAAAGGGAAAAATGGGGGAAAATGCATAAAAAATAAAAGTATTTTTAAATACCTTCTTGACATCGTAAGAAAATAATATTTGTATTCGCACCTTCCGGCTAACCATACCTTCCGAATGATACCATTTTCAACCCTCTACTCCCATAATTAATATGTTAAAAAGGGACTACAAATTTTATGCTTGCCAATTAATATATAGATAAATTATCTTTACTGAGTGAATTTGTATAGGAAAATATACAAGAAAGTCGTGCGGTGGCCACAACGCACTTGTTATTTGTTGTTAGTGAATGTGTTTTACTAATAATATTTTACCATTTCCAGGAAAGCTGTTCGGGAATTGAAATAAATTCCTCATAGAGATGTGGTAAATAATGTATGTTTTAAGCTAAATATTCATAGCTTAATTTTTGTACATTATTGAAAAGGGGGTTGAGGGGGGCGTTAGCCCCCTCACACAGAATTAATTATCATATAAAACTCTTCCGAAGCCTAATTTGAATTGTTTAACATGTGTTTGCATAACAGTACTCGTTATCTTACCTCTTAATCACCAACCTGTATTTATAGTATTAAATTTCAGGGTAAGAGAAAGTAGTGTGAGTGACACACCAGATTATTTACTTTATTTTATATTCATTAGAAGAAATTATTGGATTCGTGAAAAAGTTTCGACTTCTGTTTTTTGACTCTTTTGTACGTTTTAAGAGTTTCTGGACGCATCTTGATCATTTTCGGAAGGTATGTTTGTCTCTTTGTGTGTGACAAAACCCGCCTTTCATTTTTAGACCACAAACTACGACCACGCAGCTGCCCCAGTATTATTCGTTGAATTTAGTTCTATTTTAATAATACACTCCTACTCAAGAGTTTAGCAAGATTTGCAAACGATCTTTTTTTTTTTTTTTTTCAATTTAAAAACTTATCTCTCGATGAAATGTTTTCAAACATTCGGCATTTAAAGAACTGGGTCTTCCTCATTTTTTTCAGTGAAGATTAGTTTAAGACAACATTTCGGAGGTAAATTGAACAGAATCAATATTGTTTGTGATCACCCTGTATCATTAAATGAACGAAATTATCTGTAACTTTAGAGTATTTTAATACAGACCCAATTTAATTTGTGAATGAATTTGTGTGACGATAGAGTGTTGAATAACGAAGATTATAAGCATTTATTTTAAAACTCCAAAATAAATCAGCATGTTTTTTATTTATAATATAAAGAGTTTTTAACGAGAATTATTCCCACTTTTGGATAAGTTGGAAAAACACTTTTAAAACAATATACTGCAATCGGAATACAAATATCTCATGAAATAATAACATTTTTATAAAAAACGTTTTCACTGCACATGTGCGAAAGATAAAATAACTTTTATTGCATAGGATGAAAGCTAGGTGTATTGGGCAAGTTTATTTTAACCAAAAAAAATTATAAAACAATAAAAGACAATAATAATCTATTTAAAAAAAAATTTAAACCCAAATTCTTAATGTATCGTATCACATAAATCTTTTCGAAGTTAGAATAAAATTTAATTTGAAAAAAAAAAAAAAAAAAAAGTAACTTTTTTGTTTCTTAACCAAAAAAATTGATGAACTTTGAAATGCAAGTTGGTCTTGTGGGGTGCAGGCTGTATATTATATTTTTGTGTTCGTGAGAGAAAAAAAAAAAAAAAAAAAAAAAAAAAATGAAAACTGCAATTTTTAATCCCACTTCAAAAACATGTGACTTAATGTGAAGCAGATTTTTTTTTTTTTTTTTTTTTTTTTTTTATTTCTCCTAACGGTTTCCATACAATCTTCTCCTGTTGCCACCTAAAATTCATATTTTAGTTAATCTTAAAAAATCTAATTGTCCGATCGGTAAGCTGTTTAATCCATCGGATTCACAAAAATTTTCCCTTTGATCTTGTACTTTATTTGTAACAATACAACTGATATTTCTAATTTATTTTCCTCATTTTATTTTATTTTATTTTTATTTTTATTTTATTTTTTAATTTTGTCGGGAAAAAAGTGGCAACAAAATTATGTTGAGATTCACAAACATACCGTAGGGAATGACAGTAAGTACATAAGAATTTGGGGGGAAAGGTGGAGGTTGGGTGGGCAGATGTTTGATTACGGAGGATGGGTGGTGCTTGGCTGGATGGTTGGGTGGGAATGTGAAATTAAATAAATAACTATATATATAAAGAAGGTCTGTTGTATTTACTTAGTATTAAAATGCATTATATCTTTTTCCTTTAAATGTTTAATTTCTTCATTTGAGTTGTCAACTGTTTATAAAATTAATACATAATAATAGTCTTACATACATAATAAATATCCATATTGCTATGAAGTTTCATTATTCTTTATCAGCGATGAACCACTAAATCCTGAATTTTGCTTGTTTTACTCCATAAACAAATAAACCCCTGAATTAATATGCTTTTTTTTAATCCATGTGACTCCAAATGTTATCCTCCTGTGAGTATTGTCTATTTATTATCTTATGATTAGTAAGGTTGTTTCCTGTTAGATTCTTTGTTAATTTGTATTTAATAGTCTATTCCATTTTAAATTTCCCTTCAATTAATTTCGTGCACGATAGGCGGGCCACTAGTGATTTGCTATTATAGGCACTAGTGAACGAAATAGTACATTGGTGTTCAAGGGTGAAAAAAGTCTACCCTGACCGCGGATTGACCAATTTTTTTCACCTTTCTCCTACTTGAAACAAATTCATTCTTATTGGTCTATGTGGTTTCGGTGACATTGTATCTGTTGCTTGGTTTTTACTACGTATAATAACTCATTATTATATACATATATATATATTTGTTCCACGATTTAATTTATAAATAAAAAAAAATTCTGTGAATATAGGACAAAAAATGGTTAATTTCCAAGATAGTATCCTGTAAGTTTTTCTGTGAATAATTTACCACAACTTATCTCTAAGCTTTCCATTGGTACATTTTAAAAAAAGAATCAAAATAAAAAATTACATTAATGCGAAGCAATTTTTTGAAGAAATTAAAAAATAAAAATTAGGGTGGTTATGGCTTCAACATGGAATAGCTTTTTGTAACTTAAAAGATTACTATTAAAATTGTTTCCTGTCTCGGTGTATGTCATCTGTGGGTGTTTTCTCTTCATCAACGCCCACAACTTGTAGGAGGTTTCATCAGTTTACCAAAACTTCTAGCGCCAATTAAGTTAGATGCTGCTGTAGAAACCGATTATTTTATTGATTTTATTGCATCTCGACAGTGAAAAGTTATGAAAATGTTACTTAACACTAAAACCCGGAGCCAAGTGAGTCGAAAGGGAGAGGGAGAGGCCAAACCCGCCCCTACAGATATATGAGCAATTTTTAGCTTATACGAAATAATAAGTAAGCACCACACAACTAGTGTTTTAAAGCAATAGAGTACAAAACTTTGAATAAACACCATAAAATGCAATAAACTCGCAACAATTGTTCCGGGCCAAAAGAACACACGACCCTTCGTCAGGCGAACAAAGTAAGCACGAGTGCTGCAATCGTTGCCGCTTTGATTGCAGCACTTGTGCCTATACTTTGTTCACCTGACGAAGGTTCGTGTGTTCTTTCGACCCAAAACAATTGTTACGAGTTTATTGCATTTTATGGTGTTTATTCAAAGCTTTGTACTTATTATACGTAATACCTATTATTAACATATATTTTTGACAGAACTTAGTCTCGTCTGCGAAATTTTATAACTGCAGTTTAAGTGTAGTGAATAGTTACAAAGCTTCCCGGCTCAAGACTGGGAGCAGGTTAAAACAGTTTAGCGGGCACCCAACTTTTCCCAAATCCTGTGCAAAACCATATGATAGACTATACATATATATCACAATAGTAATAAAAGGCAAACAATGAAAAAAAAAAAAAAAAAAAAAAAAATCCCTGAAGTGACTCTATTCCACTTTCTGAACGTTAAATGATCAACGGTTGTATAATTAAATTAAATTAAGGGAAGTCGTTAAATAAACAAAAGTGAAAATTGTAATAGGGAGTATGTGTCAGTATTTTTCTTCTATGATATGTTGCTTATTTTAACGCTATTACACTTCAAAAAATAAAATCTATAAGTCATAGTGATAAAGAATTTTTTGTTGCATCCCTGCAAAAATATACAAATTCTGGATTCATCAAAATCTGTGCTGTTTGTACGACGGTGACCTATACATAAATTTATGTATATAAATTTTCATTTCATTTGAATAAGGTGTTTAAACGCTATCGCATTTTAAATAATTAGAGATCACGACCGTAATGATAAAGATTTTTTTTTTTTTGGTCGTAATTAATACATATATAAGTACTAAGTTCACCAAAATCGTACCAAGCACATTTGAACACAGCGTTTAGAAGCTATCGTGTTCACTCATACACATGCACATAAATACATCACTTTAAAATAACAAAATGAACTCAGGGTGTGACATAATTTTTGGTGGCCGGATATAGTGACGAAAAATTGAAAATAATTTTAAAGACAACTAGGAAGAGAACATGAGAATGAGTGCCGCGAAAGACACAGGAAAGATCCGAAAAAACAGATATTTTTACCATATTTTTATTAACTCGCTTTCTTGTTTGTTTGTTTGTTTATCCAGTGTAAATCTTGTAATCGATTTTTAACTAACTTCCCGACTTGCTAGACATTTGAAACTTTTAGAATAGCTCAGAACACGATCACAATGCATTCTTTCAATAATTTTATTCAATTCATAACTGTTTGAAAATTTCTTATAATTGCTCTCTTTATCACGCATTTGATCATTTTCTTTCAAGTTGATGGAATAATTCATCTAAAAAAAATTTTTTAAAGTATTTATTAATGTATAGAATTGTCAAGTTTATAGGTTTCAACAATTTTAAAACATATCACAGTAAAGCACCGTTTATACGTCTCTCGTTTATACGTGTTTTACATTTACACGTCCTTTTAGTGAAGTCCCCATTCATTCGTATTCATTTTAATGCAAAAATTCTTCGTTTATACGACGCTAATATCGATTATACATGTTTTCTACTTTAATAAAATTCGCAAAATTTCTCGATCTGTCATTATATTTTATTCTAAATAAGACGAGTTTTTTCTAGAAAGCACCTTAAATGGAGGAACAGAAGAAAGATCGAATAATACTGATCAAAGAATCAATTGAATTTACAGTAGAATTTTTAATACTCATAGACAAGCAGCAAATCAGTCGAATATTGAAGATTTTTAATGTTATGAAATAACTATCTGTATAGACATAAATCGTATGCTTATTATTAAACATACACAATATATATAATAATTAATATTCAAAATGTGTTTACCTAGTTCTTAAGAAATGTAATTACAATACTCAGTATATAATATATGTAATTCGTGCCCCATTCATGCATTAATAGTATGATTTTTCTCACTTTTTATAATATATATATATATATATATGTGTGTGTGTGTGTGTGTATTAATTAATTGTTGTTTAAAAAATAATCTGGTGTGTCACTCACACTACTTTCTCTTACCGTGAAATTTAATATTATAAATACAGGTTGGAGATTAAGCGGTAAGATAACGAGTACTGTTATGTAAACCTATGTTAAACAATTCAAATTATACTTAGAGTTTTATACGATAATTAGTTCTGTGTGACGAGGCTACCGCCCCCCTCAACCCCCCGTTTCATTAATGTACGAAACACAAGCGATGAATATTTAGCTTAAAACATTCATTATTTACCATATCTCTATGAGGAATTTATTTCAATTCCCGAACAGCTTTCCTGGAAATGGTAAAATATTATAGTAAAGCACATCCACTAACAACAAATAACTAGTGTGTTGTGGCCACCACATGACTTTCTTGTATATTTTCCTATACAAATTCACTCAGTAAAAATAATTTATTAAAATAATTATTAAAAAAAAAAAAAAAAAAAAAAAAAAAAAATTCTTCCATGATAATGCACACGGTTTCCATATTATAGAAGTAGTATAACACTAAATATCCCAAGAGCAATTGAATTTATTCTCAATATTACATTAAAAAGAAAAAAAATTTCGAGGCTCCTACATACACACAATTTTTTTCCCAGTTGACTATATCTATTACACAAAATATATATTCGTTTCATTTGGTTTAGTGCAGTCTATAGATATTAAACTCTACTTATCTGCAATTTCCCTCATAGACGTAATGTATTTGAATACTTTTGAGTGTCCCTGTACACGAACCATTCGCTTCATCTCAACGAAAAGCTTAGTGTAGCATCCCTATATGATAAACATTTAGAATAATGAGTATCGATTGTTGCACCTATTTGTTCTTGAGATAGGCTGATAACACACACAGAAACATCAGACAGACAGACAGACACACAGACCATTGTTTAAAAGCATGATTTTCGTATTCAGGGCACCTCAGAACATGTAAATATAACAAAAACTCACGTTCGAAAATTTGACCCTAAAACAATACTTTCTCGACATGGGTAAGAGAAAGTAAAAAGTATAATATACAATTACTAGCATAAGAAACTTTATTAATTAGTATTTTCCATATAAATTTTGCTGAAGTGCCATTAAATTTGTAGTGAGCGAAGTGTTATTATTATAATTTTGGTTACACGTCTTTTCATTTATACGTCCTTTTACACTCCAGTTCCTTGAAAGACGAATAAACGGTGCTTTACTGTATATAAAAAGGAGCATGCCAATTACTGGAGCATGCCAATCACTGGAGCACCTACCCTACCATATTGTGAGATTAGGAATGCAAACACATGGCGGTGAAGATGAGAAGAAGATGATTACAAGATGAAAATAAACCAAATTATATCAAAAAGACATAACATACTTTTTGTAGGTGTGCATTACGTTAAAGAAAGAATATTACATGATGAATGACTTCGAGAGAGTTGCAATTAGCAAAAGATACATATGTGTGAAGAGGGAGGATACAAAAATTTAAAAAGCACACTGTATGTACGAATTTAAGTCATAGTTTAGAGGTTATAAAAATCTTTCGTTATATTAAAATGGTTTGTTATACGGTTACATAATTTTTATAGAATATGTGATAATTGACGTCACACAGGGGACCACAAAGCGTATTGATACATCAAAATCTCAAAGCCGAATTTTTGTCATGATTACAATCAGGGTAGCAAAACCCCTGGTATTTTAGAAAAAAAAAAATCCAAGTGAGCTGGGTTTTTTCGAATAAAACCCAAAAAAATACCCAGTTTTGTTTGGATTTTACAAGAAAAAGTTTTTTTTTTTAAGTGATAAATGAGAATAGCTAAAACAAATTTGAAAATAAAACATTTCTTTTTCTTCTGACTATATGTTTATGTATTTTTTGGATAAGTTTATTGTACATGGTTAAAAATTTAGATGAGTTTTAAAATGGCATCCCTTATGATGTTCTAAATATCACGACCATGTTAATAACTGTAATAATAACCATGTCAATAACATAATCAACCATGTTAATAACCCATGTAATAACTGAGTTATTCTTACGATGATCTTTCTTAATCAAAATTCATGACATACAATTGATACAAAAGTTTTCCTTAACTAATTACAAGCTTTTTAACACTTTCCAACAAGGTTGAAAAGTGTTTATGGTTTCGGTTTGTCTGTCTGTCTGTCTCTCCGTCTGTCCGTCTGTCTGTCTGTCTGTCCGCGCTGTAACTCCCGTAAATATTTATGGAATTTCTTGAAACTGATATATGTTGTTCAAGTTCACTATCGGACGTTCTTTATTGAAAATGGAGTTTATACGTCTGCTGGTTTGTGTACAGGGACACCCGAAAGTATTTCAAAGCAATGTGTTCTATGAGAGGTATTTCTGTAAACCATATTTTCATATCTTTACTGTAGACATATCTTAATGAAATTGAAATATGTTATTCAAGATCACTATCGGACGTTCCCTATTGAAAATGTAGTTTATACTTCTACTGGTTTGTGTGCAGGGACACTCGAAAGTATTTCAAAGCATTGTGTTCTATGAGAGGTACTTCTATAAACCATATTTTCATACCTTAACTGTAGACATATCTGAAGGAAATTGAAATATGTTATTCAAGTTCACTATTGGATGTTTCCTGTATAAAATGGAGGAAATACCACCATCGGTTAATATACTGGGACACTCAAAAGTATTCCAAAGCACTGCGTTCTATGAGAGATATTTCTATAAATCAAATTTTAATAACTTTAATTTCCATGAAATTTTAGGAAATTAAAATATGTTATTTATATGCAAAAAAGAATGCTTTGCATAGAATATAGCATGATTAGCATTAAATTTACAGGGTGGCACAAAAATATCCAGTTATATTAAAAGCTATTAATAAAATATTGCTAGAATTGTACTTACATTTACATTAAGCGTTTTTTAACACTTTCTAACATTTTTTTAAGTGTGACTATGATATCAATCATAGGAGGTCAAAAATTTTCACGAATCCAATACTTTCTCTATATTACATGTAGAAGAAAGTAAAAAGTACACTTCACACGGTTTTGTTAAATAAATCCTCGTTAGGACTGAGGGCCTATTAGTCTCAGACAGGGATTTTTGCGTTGTCGTTTTCGATAGTTGGACATTTGTCGAAATCATTTTTCGATAGTTGGACATTTATCGAAATGTAAAATTTATCGAAAATATAATTGAATAATTTGAAAGCGATGTTATAATTGGGAAGGGGAAAAAAAAAAAAAAAACTAATAGTCCTCCGTCCTAAACTAAATTCTGCTTTTGCCAGAATTTCATCAAAATCTTTTTTTTTTTTTTTTTTTTGAAAGAAAAAGAAAAGAAAATTAATAATAATCAGTATCGTTACAAGAAATATCGAAAACGTTTTTTTAAATAATTTTGAATTAGGAAATAAATAGTGCGCGTGCAATAATATGAAATAAAAATAAATAAAAATATGAATTTAATGTTTTGATTTTTATATAAAACACGATCGCGCGCTATTTTAAAAAGTAGATGTAAAATTTAAAGTTTAATTTTCTTGGCAACAATTATAAATTAAAATAAATAATTTAATGAAAGTTTAGAAGTTAGAATTTCTAATTTTATTAGATGTTAATTAACTTATTAGATGTTAATGTTCTTTAAATACTGTTAAATGTAATAAACATAATAATTATAATTAAGATGAAAAACTATTAAATGTTTAAACTTAGAAAACATTTCACGTGTACATATTATATATAAAAGGTAACAAACCACTTTAAAACACGTAGATAAAATATTTTTATTAAAAACTACACAAAGCTTTTCGCCATTATAACAATAGCATCATCAGGTGTATTCTTTAACCACATTTCTTGCGACCATGGAAGCCTCTGCGCAAGTGCGGATTGAACGAGTCCAGTGTTAAAATAGGGGTGACTGAGAGAAAACAAGCGATAAGGGAACACCGAATAACTGGATGTTTGCCAAATAACTATCTCTCGGCCAATTTTGCATCCCTCTAAACTTTTTGAATCCTGTTTTTAGTCAATCTTATCTAAGAACATGATTTGATAAGGATTTATTTAACAAAACCGTATAAAGTGTACTTTTTTTACATAGGAATTGTTGCTAGTGTTCGGACACTATTGTTACCGACTGTACTATAGTAAACCTAAATAACATACATAATTTTCCAGGCATTCCATAAACACAATAGAGCGCGAAATGATAGAGCGGCAGACAGACAAACTGAAGTTCATGAACACTTTCGAGCTTCGTTGGAAAGTGTTAAAAGTATCTATTTCATAAATTTAATGAAAATCACAAATATTTAGTATATATTTTTATTCTAACATAATAATAAAGTTGTGTTAATGATATATAATTTTTAAGTGCGTGGTTCAGGAACAGATGGAATGTAAAGTGTACTCGTGGTGGATCTACATATCAGGTGTCTTCTTTGAAGTTCTATCTGCATTATTCAGTAATAAGAAGTTTTTTTTTTTTTTTTAAATTATTATTCATTTATTCGATATTCTCTCTCTCGCCAATCTGATATGCGAGTGATTCGACTGAGCCTTCAGCTGCCAGGTACCCAGTTTGAATCCCGATTCTCGAATGGTTGTTCATATTAATTTAAAATCTGATTTAAACTGTAGCTAACCAACCTACAGAGCCTTCGTGTGCAAAAAATTATGATAGAGAGACACCTTAATCCCCTCTCTCCCTCTCTTATATAAAAAGAGATACATACATACATATATACATACATATGTACATATATATGTATATATATATATATATATATATATATATATATATATATATATATATATATATATATATATATATATATATATATATATATATATATATATATATATATATATATATATATATATATATATATATATATATGATATATATGATATATAGCGTTATAAAATTTAAACTTAAAATTTAGCAATTAATAGATTCAAAACAATACCAACACAACAAAAATAGAACTGATTTTAACTTATAGGTAAGACTGACACAAAAAAGTTGCGATACAGATTAAGAACCAATAAGAGACAAAAACAATTTAAATTACTTACGCCGATATGAAGGATAATATTAATAAAAAGGACCATTAAACTTAATGACGGAGAAAATAACTAAAGAACCACAGAAATAATAATTGACTAAAAATGCTTAAAATTAGAAGTAAAAACTCGTCAGGGAGCATGTACTTCATAAAGCTGTGAAAGCTGCGTCGATTTTTTAATATAGCTAAATCTTTAATTTAAATGGTACATAAATCAATGAACATTAAAACTTTCACAAAAAGGAAATTAATGTTAGAACATTAATATATATATATATTAGTGCGTGTGTGTTTTGCTCTGTTCAAGTTATTTATTAAACTTCTATTTTTAAAATTACCCTTTATATCTGTACATTATGTTGTTCGTTTTACATATATTCCATTGCTTTATATTATGCCAATGAATAACGGCATTCATAGAGGCACTTTTAACCGACGGACCTTTCTGAACGTTTGATAATATTAATTATACAGTAAAACCCCGATCTATCGTTTCCGCATCTGTCATTTACCCTCATTGATCTTTTTATTTCTGTGGTCCCTGCACAAATTGCATTTAAATAATGTTAACGAAACCCGCATGCATCGTGCTTCAAAAAGTCATTTTCCCGCATTCATCGTTGTAAAACTTTTCTCCTGACCGTGTTAAAATTTTCTCTTGAAGGTCAAGCGGTTTCATATGGCATACGGACTGGAATTATTTCTTTCACCCTAAAATAACTCTTTTTCCCATTTCTATGGAGGATCAAAGTTGTGATGTCATGTCTCCGAACCTTCTATTTATTTTGTAATTTCAGTATGGCAGGAAGTGACCTCTTTGATAATCAAGAAAACTGTTTAGTGAAAAGCGGTTACGAGTGAAAAATTGGTGAAGAATACCAAACAGATGGGCAAGAAGATGATGTTGATGCTGAAAATGCAGATGAAGAGTGATTGCGTGTAGTACAGGATGCTTCTGGTACAAAATTGAGAGATAATATTTGCATTAGTCAAGACGTTGCGACATACGGTATCTTAAAGCACAGAAGAAATGTGTGATTTCAAAAAATGAAAATACTAACGAAGAAACAGAGGATAATTTCACGTGGATGACTCAATTAGGGCGTTTAAAAATGAACGAACTTTTATATATGCACAGAAAAGAACCAGAAATTTTTTTTAAATCTGGAAAAATTCCTGTTTAATATTTAAAAGGAACGAAACCCAACATAATTTTTTATTTACTTTTAAAAATTAGTTTTACTTAATGTTCTACTGTAGCATTGATTTATTTTTTTTGACAGTTTGGAAAGTAAGAAATTAATGTTTATTAGTAGCACACTGTATACATTGTGTGTATTAATCCGCAGTTTTATTTGTGTTTTGACTCTAACCCGCATTCATCGTTTTCCGCTTTTTTCATCGTTTTTTTTTTTTTTTTTCCCGCACCCCGTGAAAAACGATAAATCGAGGTTCTATTGTATTTATAATACAATGATTGTTACCACGTGTTACTTTTCATTCAACATATCTATAATTGAAACAGAAAAATTCTAAAGCAACAATGAAACATTTTTATCCAGAAACAATGGAAAAGTTAATTCGTCATCAATAATGAATGACAATAGTATTATGCAACAATTTAACTTTAAAAACAACCTCTCTATCTACTTCTACTCAAAAACATCCGAAAAAATAGCCTTAATATTACGATCATAAAATATTTCATTGAATAAAAAATAGTTTTTCTAGAATAAGTAACTTAAAAACATGAAATTCTTAAAAAATTTTCGACTTTTATTCCGCCGAAAAAAGTATGTTTGTATAACGTTTATTTATATATTAATTATTATTATTTTTAAAGGAACAACTTCAGTATACACCCACAACGATATTTGGCGATTTTTTGTTGGCGATTATGGCTAAATCATAAATCTAAAAATCATAAATGATAAATGATAAAATCATAATCTAAAACATAAAACATAAAATCACAAATCTAAAATAAACAACATTTAGGCTGCCATATTATATCGCAAACAGTCCAGAACGACAACGTTATCGTTCAAAACGGCACAAAAGAAAAATCGCCAAATTCAGCTGTGGATGTATACTGAAGTTGTACCTTTTTAAAATATTATCAATGTGCTTGAAAATGTATGCACAGCTATAGAGTATATACTATTAAGTATTGTAAATGTTCTTTTAATTTAATAATAATTAAACAAAATTATGTTTTTTTTTTTTTTTTTTTTCCCCGAACTAAGCTGTAAAAATTATCATTATTCTGGGTTCATTGTCACAATTTAATAGAACATTTGATTGTATTTCTTTGGCTGGTTGGTTCAGTCAGCCCCGCTTAAACGAATATTTACCGTTCCAACTATATTAATTCGATTAAGGGCATTCAATTATGCGGAAAAGACTAGAAACTCAATTGCATGTATAACTATAATGGTTTTATGCTTACATGAAAAGATAAATGATCGATACCCCTTTCTTATTTAAATATTTAACAAAACTTTTGATTGGTTACTTTAACATAAACTTAACTAAACATTTTTCGATTTCTTTTTCTAATGCACACAAATAGATTATAATCGCTTCTATGAGACTCAAAATGACGATGAATAATGTTAAAGGATTTTGCAACTTCATTTACCGTTTGCTTGCTCTTCTTTATCACTTTGATTTAAAGGTTTTATTGGATGATTAAACTCTTCATCTCTTTCTGTTTCTCCATCTTTATCCACATCTATGAGTTCATAAAGTTCTTTTGAAAACTTTCAAAATTTGTGATTTCTAATTACCGGAGATAATTTGTATTTTGATTTCTAATTTTCTCATCAGTTGCTGATTTTATAAATTTGGTTTTTGCAAAACAATTTTTATCACCTCGGCAGGAATACCGTCTCATGTTTAAAGAGCATGCTTTAGTTATGCATGTAAGGTTGTTAAAAGAAGAGCGTTTTTTTTTTTTTTGAGAGAGAAAAAATTTGCCCAGAAATAGAGGAATTTTATGTAAGAAACTTTGTGTGTTTATGCGATTAAGCGGGGTGGCGTTGTAAAAAATATTTCTTTAAACGAGGAAATTTAACATTATTTCTATGGGGAAAAATTGGTTCTATATAACTGTATATTCTTATAAGCGGGATATTCGATTATCCGTTACCCGATTAAGTGGGGACGACTCTATTAAATCAGAAACATAACCCTCTCAACGTCTAACCTATATAGTTCGTTGAAAAGAAACGTTTTATTTGTTCCACTAATAATCACAAAGTCCTTAGGATGATTTTTTTTTTTTTTTTTTTTTTTTTTTTTTTAATCACATTTTGTAGTTTCTCGTGGTGGTACAGCAGTACAACTTTATTATAGAATCCCTTGGCGACTTTTAACTATTTGTTGTCATTTTGACGATGAATTAAAATGGCTATTGCAATTGCTTAAGTAAAGAGCTTGTGAGAAACGCCTGAGCTATTTCGGTGCCTCTGTCAAAAGGTTCGTATACAGAAGCCGTTTTCACTACATGCATTTAAAATTTTAGTATTCGTAAAAGTTGCGGATCTCGCTAAATTGAGAAAATTGAAATTACAACATCAGAGTGGCGCTAATGTGTAGATTAAAGAGTTTATCATTCTGTGTGGACATTCTTATTTCAATAAAGATATTAGGCAAGTTTTTGTTACATATTAATGATCATGTCGAGAATCCTATTGACTTTCTCATTCACCTTTCAAAATTTCGCATGTTATTTAAAATTCAAATTTTTCTAAAGTGACAGAATTGATCTTTTATTATATATATATATAAACGTGCACTGTGAGAAATATTTTTATCATAAAGTATTCTCATTTTTTTTTTTTTTTTTTTTTATAGCACTATTTGTAACACTTTTATTTATGTTATTGAATATTAACATTTTAGTTTTAACCCTTGTAAAATAATATTTTTTTTTTTTTGTGGTGGTGGTGGGGGGGGGGGGGGGTAACAGGTCTAAATAGGGCGATATTTCGCATAAACCGGAATTACAGGGATGATTTTCATATTTGCTTTTGCGAAACTTAACTCTTGTTTGCATAGCAATGAATAGCCAACATTTCTTCAATGTAGAAATAGAGATATTACATCAGACTTTGTGTTTTGTGGATCCTTGGAGGTTAATTTTAAAATACAAATGATTCTCATTGTATTTATTACCATGCAATAGGGTGACAAGATGTCCTCGTATTCCGAGGATAGTCCTCGAAACCTACCCTTCGTTCCCAAAAAATTAGAGCACATTTGAAGATGGCGGTTATAAAAATTATTAATGTTTCACTATAGTAATTTATTATATATTTACTAAATTAACTTAAATAAGTGCTTTCAAATATTTCATACATAAAAATTACTAAAAGTTTGCTATTTAAGGGGATTTATTTATTTTGTCCTCGAAATTTGGGGACAACGCAATATTTGTCTTCAAATACAATTAAAAAAATTTGATCGTCCTATCGTATAAACTTAAACTGTCTTCTATTTATTATTATTTTTTAATATATGCAAATATATGATGGGTATTTGAGCACAGTCCCCCTAACGCCACCTATGATAATCATTCTTATTCATACCATAATTATTTTTTGTATATGTAAAGACGTATTCAACCGTTACCTCAAAAAAAAAAAAATATATATATATATATATATATATATATATATATATATATATATATATATATATCAAAGCAGTCTTTAGGGACTGCCGATAGAAGTGAAAACTAAGTAACTTGTGAATTGTATCGTCGAGCGATTTGATTATTATTTTAGAATTATTTCTGGTTTGTAAAGAAGTGTTTATGATCTGCATTATATGATTCGGCATCGAATATATGTATTAATATATATTATATTAATATATTTGTCGTATTATATGCAACATCGCAATGTCACAGTGCGATGTTGCGACGTTCCAGGGATGTAAGTGTGCTGTATGGGTAATAATTTAGAAAAAATGAGAAGACATCACCTATAGAGCAATTGATCCCCAAATGTAATCAGCACTAGTTTAAACCAGGGTTCAACTAAACACCAAGTTTAGTGGAATTTTGTGTATTGGTTCATGAGATACAGCGCTCACAAAATTTGTTATACATACACGCAGACAGACATATTCTAAAAACAGTCAAATCGTGTTCACGACATCTCAATACGTGTAAATTCATCGAAAACTGGAGTTCTAAAATTTTCCCGAATCCAGTACTTTCATGTTATATATTAATAGAAAAAAAAATGTGAAGTAAATGTGCAAAACTCTAAATTCAATTATTATTATTATTATTATTTTAAATCTTTTATAAAAATATCACTTTGAAAAATACTACACAAAACACATGATGAACTACGCCAAACGTTTGCTAAAGTAAGCAAATTTCTGTTGAAGTGAACTTCTGAATAATTAATCAAAAGTTCAATAGGCAACAATAAATGTATTTCAAAATTAAAGTACACTAAGCGACCAAAAAAAAAAAAAAAAAAGCCGTACTGCAGAAAAATTGACTTATAACTTTTTTATTTGTAATAACTTCAAAACTAATGGTTGAAACAAATAAAACTCTCATGTTTGCATATATCAAAGAGATGAAATGATACATATGGACATTTTTTATTTAATAATTCACTTTATTACACTCTACGAAGTAATTATTAAAAATCCACAAAAAACATTCTTTTTAAACGTAATATAATAAACATATACTTTTTACTGTATTATGATTTATTATATGATATAAACAAGGTGTATTTTAATACATGAAATAAAACTATATATTTGTTAGATCTAAGCAATTTTTTAATAAAAATATGTATTCTGCATTGAGTTATTCCACCTTTATATGGAATTACTGCTTTAATGCGCAATGGCATAGTATTATGCTGTATTTTAATATAAATATCAGAAACTTCTCTGTGTCAAATGTGATAAATAATTTTTTCTAGTCCTTGCAGAGTTCTAGGCTGAAATTTTTTAATCCTCGCCCCTTTCCCGCACTTTTTTATAGACTAAACATTTTCGTGAGGATTGAAATTAGGGCTACTTCCAAGTCTGATGAAAAAGAAATTCTACGATATTTTTTGTGGGATTTAACTTAAAGTTGAAAAAGATAGGATTGCTTACAGAATTATAGGTGCTCATGGGATAGGATAGGTAGTTTTAACAATTTGAATCGAATAAACGCACCACAGTCGCCCTTTAGCATGGTGCAATATCATCTTGAAATTCTGGTTGCGGGAAAGTCTGAGATACCTTCAAAAGAGTCGGTCAGGCGCCTTTTTTATGATGGCCACGTTTTATTTCGAGTTAATTGATCCCTTGAGCATAAAAATTTACCCGACTCATTGAAAATTTATGCACATCCGTACCATAATGTACGGAGAATATGTCACTAATTTATGAATGCAATTTTCAATAATTCGCGGTCACATTTTCATCATCTTTCTAATTTTTTTTTTTATCAGTCCGAAATAAAATAAACTTGACACATCAGAGAAAACCAGCTCGGCCTAATAATTAACTGATAATTTTTTTTTTTACTTTTTGTTCAACTGAAGTCTTGTTTTTTTAATTCTTTTCCTTAGTAATGGCCTTTTTTTTTTTGCAGATCTTCTGGTTTTTAACATACTTTGTTTAGTTGTTCCCGCACTATTTTTGAAGAAATTATTTTGTTATGCACTTTTTCAAAATCTTTTCTAAGTTATGAGCATGTACAAATTGATATTTTCAAACTTTTGTTTCTTAACTTGCCACCATCCCGCTTGGATGGGCAACATGGCCGCCTAAAGACACATTTTCCGTTTAAACAGCCAAAAAATTGTATATCTTCCTAAAAATCATCTCAGGAATATTTCTTTAACATTTAATTAATTTGCCATCTCACGTATTAAAATATTTTTTTACTTTCATTCTAAAATTAATACTTTTTGTGGCATCGTTAAATGCCTTATACTTGGCATTTTTGAAATACTTTCTAAAATTATAATTTTCCTGACAGTTGCATTTTATTTTTAACACTGGGCTCAATCCTAAAGTGTACGTAGAGGGCAACGTAATAAAATCTGTTCGTAAATTTTCTTTTTAATTGATAAATTTGACGGTTGCAAAAAGGAAAATGGAAAATATCCAAGTGCGGCTTTTTTTTTTTTTTTTTTTTTTTTTTTTTTGTCGCTTAGTGTATAATAAGTTCAAAACTATATCTATTTTTACTTCCATTACCCGACTATCGTAGGTTCGTAGGTAATGAAAGTATTGCATTCGGTCCAAAAATTTGATATCGAGATTTCACCTTATTTACAGGTTTTAAGATCTCCTGAATCCAAGAAAGTGAATTTTGGCAATTGGTCAATGTGTGTGTGTGTGTGTATCTGGGGAATATTTTGGCTATTATATCTCGGAAACTAATAAAGATAAAACTACGAAACTTTAGAATTGAGACAGGTCTGGTGTACAGATGAATTTTCCAAACTTTGGTGAAAATTGGAAAACCGAAAGCGGGACCGTAAATCCATATCTCAAAAACGGTTTTCTTCTCTAACGATTTTCTTCAAAATTGCTGTATAAACACTCTATTAGATGTCATTTCGAATGATACAGTTGATTAGTTCAGGAAAATTGATAGGCGTCCTGTATAAATAGCTGAATTTCAGGCCCTGCTGCGTTTCTTTCAAAAAGGTTGTATGATTTTGTTTTTTTCAAATTTCCCATATTAACCCTCATTTAAACCTTCTTTTGCATGTAATTGTTGTTTTCTGGTCAACAACTAATTATGCCAAGCTTTGGTACAAGTTGGTATCTCAAAAACGGCTTTAACAATTTTATTGAAAATTGTTGCATAAACCCATTTTAGATATCCTTTCTCATACTTTACTTGGTTGTCACATGAAGATTAATAGTCATTTAGATCAGATAGATCAGTTTTAAATATCAGAAATTGGTGTTTAAAAATAAATAAGTAAATAAATACAAATAAAATAAATAAATACAAATAAATAAATAAATAAATAAATAAATAAATAAATTAAAACTCTACTTTTTTTTTTTCATTTTCTTAAAGAAAGAAAGAAAGAAAGAAAGAAAAAAAAAAAAAGTTGTTTAAACTCTGTGTGTGAATTTCTTTACAGCTGTATTATCTTACTGGAAAATTTTTAGTTGTTCATTTCATTAGGTCAATTCTGTGTCTTCTGATCACATTATCTCTAAAATGTGCGCATAATACTTGTAATAGTGGGTAATGGAAATCGTGTGGTTGTTTCACACCAGATTTTTCTACATAAACTGCTCTGAAGTTTCTTTGAAATGTTGTACTACAAATAAATAATTTACGTTGGAAATCTTTACTTATTTTTACATAGCATTGCAACAAAGTTTTTCTATTCACTTTATTATAAATTTGCTTAGTTTTGTAGTTTTAATCCTAAAAGTTATTAGATATTTTCTATTGCTAAAAATCTTAATTTATTGTTTTTTAAATGCTTTTAAATATTTTCTAAATTCGTTTTTTTTTTCTTTTTTTCATTGAATAGTAAATCAGATCGAAAAATCGAAGAACGGATTGATGATGATAATAGTTCTGTTGGAGAACCGAAAGATGAAGTATACAGTAACGCCGCCAACAACGAGGACTTACAAAGTACCATCCCTCTTAAAACTTTCACAGATTTTGAAAACCGTAATTTTTCCCTCGAAATAAGCAAGAAAAAGTTCGCAAACGGGTATAAGGATGACTACACTATGGACGAAAACCCTTTTTATGAAGTTTATCCAGAGAAGCTGAACCCGTTTGCGTATCCAGAGGAATGTAATCCGTTTTCAGAAGTACACATGGAGGCATTACACCCTTTCAGGGAAGACGGATTCGAAAAAAAAGCAAATAATTCCGGAAGCGGTGACAGAATCTTAATTATCCAACTTGAAATTGGTAAAAATTGCGAAGAATTGGCGGAAACTTGCTCTCCTGAAATAGTGGAACATAAAAAATACAGGTCAGAAATGGAAGTGAACAATTTATCGGAAAATAAATTACCACCAATGAATATCATCACAGATTCAGAATCTTATCCCTGCTATCTTAATCCGTTCGGCAATGATACTGATGATTCCCCAGACATCTATAATCCATTTCTTTCAGACGAAGACATGAAAAAAAAAAAACTCTCTTCAATGAAGTAGAAAATGAGATAATAATAAGTACAAACGAAAACGAAAACAGAGAAAATCCTGTTAGATACGAAGAAAACGAAGAGCATTTTGCCGAAAGAACTTTCAGGAACTTACCACTTAGAAAAGCGCCAAACGTGCCGTTTAATCGTGTTCCAGCACCGCCTCTGGAGAACGCTATTGAAAGAGATATTATTAAAAGAAATCTTACTGAGAAATCTGTTAAATCAAAGAAAAGGCCAACTCCTCCAATTGCAAATCTTCAGGAAGGGGATCGTAAGCAAAAGATAAAAAGAAAAGGTATTCTCGGTCTCCTGAAAATGTGGAAAGGAAAGAATTGAATTCAAGTGGCACACCTGTTCCCATGTACAAAAACTGTGTTTAAAAATGAAAAAAAAAAAAAAAAAAAAAAAAAAAAAAACTGAAAAACTATAAAAAGAAAACCCTTTTTTAAAAAAAATCAATATAAAAAAATACCAAAAAAAAAAAAGTAATATAATAATAATAATAATAATAAAATAAAAATCATAAAATTTAAAAACTCAAAAAAAATGATTAAACTTTTAAAATGTAAGAAAGAAGATTAAGAAATGGAGAGAATTGAAATTGAAAAAGCTCAGCGGAAAAGTGAAAAAGTTGAATTCAATAATAATTTTTACGTATGTATAAAAATTAAAAAATTAAAAACTAAATTATAAATAAAGAATTATATTAAATACGTAAAAGAAATAGAGCTGAAAACTAAAAAAAGGCTCTGAAGAAAGTAATAATAATAATAACCATACAATAAAGAAGTCACCGAAGAAGTTGAATAAAAGGAAAGAAGTGGAGGCGTACCTTTATCCTGCAGAAGTGACGTAATTGTTGCCGTTCTTATTGTGCAGTGAAAGAAGCCGTGCTTTTGAAAATGTTTAATGAAACAGCTCGGCTGAAAAAAGAAAAAATTCGAATGGCAATCTATATATATATATATATATATTTATAAGTAAGAATTGAAGATATAAAACAAAACAAAAATATTTATAAAGAAAGATCTTAAAATATAATAAAATATGACAAAATTGTTGAGCTTAAAATAATATATATATGGTGATTAACATTATCTTGTAAGAAAGCATTGTTAATGTTACTCTGCAATCATCAATGAAATCCTGCTTTTGTGAGATGCAGCTCGACTCATAAAAGAAAAAGTTCAATCACAATGTAATTTGAATTTTTGGTAAGTTAGAATCAAAAAACAAGACTTTGAGTATAAAAAATATCTATAAAAAGAAGAAATAGTATGAAATATAATGAAGTAAATTAAATAAGTTAATCAACAGTATGTAAAGCTTAAAACAAAAAACATTCTCTCGCCAAATGAAAAATAAATCTATAATAGATAAGCCATTGAAAAAAATCTTATAAAATAAAATAGGTGTTAAGTTAATGTAATTTGCAGAAATTTAATATAACTGTTACCATTGTTACTGTGCAGTCACTAAAGAGAAAATATCATTGAAGAAGTGACTTGCAGAATCATGTGAAAGAGGCAACGCCAGAAAACCATCAAAGTTGAAGAAATCCAGAACTTCATCTATATAGTCTTATGTTTAAAATAAATTTCAGAATTCAGAAAGTATGTATAAAGAACCTTCTAATAGAAACCAAAGCATAATAAAGTGTGCACGTAATGTAATACGTGTTGAAATGAAAGCTAAATAATAAAGTCAACGAAGATAAATAATACGATATAAATAAAAAATAAACAGTTTCCTACACGTCTCATTAAATCAACCAAATATAACACAGTACGTATATTTACGTCTGTATTCAAAAAAGAAAATATCAATGTACGTATATTTACGTATATGTACTTCAGCAAAAAGTTTTTATACGTAATTACTGCGTAATAATTTACAGATCAATATATAGTTCCACGTTAAAGATTCAAAGCAGCTTCAATATTACCATTTAAGAATATCCAGTTACAAAATAATTAACCCTTTCACGCCCAAGGGAAATATTTTACAATTCTACAAAAATCGTTATCGATTGTTCAATTATTATTGAATCGACATTTTTTTTTTACTGAATGTCAAAATAAAACGTATGTCCAAGGCAGCAAATGTGTTTCTGAACGAATAAAAAAAAAACGTATAGAAATTAGGACACATAATAAATGTGTCATGTGCAATGTTTACTTGTGCTTCACAAGTAAACGAAATTGTTTCATAGAATACCATAACTTGCTATTTATTTTACTTTTCTGATAATTTTTATATTACAAAGCAATAAATTTGTATTACAAAGCAATAAATAAAATACCGATATAATAAAACTAACTCTTCGTTTATTTACTTTTATGGTCCATAGGGAAAATATTTCCCATGAAATTATAGGAAACCTATACACCCTGCTATGTTTTTCTGGTTCTCTTACTTTATACCCACAATAGCTAAAATATTGTGTTGTATTAGCATATTTAGTCTTGGAAATCTTATGGTCCTGAAAGGGTTAAATATCTCATCATGCCATATTTCATAATAGCACAGCTCATATTTAATCAAGAAAGAAAACAGCTCAAAAAATTTAATTCTAATCCAATAATCAAAAACCTTGTGTAGAAAAAAAAGAAAATTAAATGAAAGAACTCCTCATAACAATAATAATAAAATATCATCTTGAAATTATAATTAGAAAATATTTATGTACATTTAAGGCGTTGCAAATAAAATAATGGTAACAGCAATAAGAAAAAGAAAGTATTTCAAATTATCTGATAAATGAAATGAGTATATTTAAAAATAGAAAATCTTTTAAATAAAATTTATAAATTTTGAAAACTCAAAAAGACTTCTTCAGTAGTAACAGAATGTCGAGCTGTTCCATGGAATATTAAAGAAAATTGTGAAGGAAAAAACTGAAATCAGAATAAAAAATTTTGATATCAATTTCAAAATATGCTTAGGAAGTATAATTATGCAGGTTTAAGGTGTTGCAGCTGTAGTAATAAAACAGTGACAAAGGTGGAAAAAAGAATTACATAAAAACAAAATATTTTTTTTAAATGTTCCAGAAAAGATTTATAAAGTTAGGAATCTCAAGAAGATTTTTTTCAGCCATGACGACGTATAAAGCTAAATATTTGAAAAATAACACAAAAAATAATACTAAAGAAAGAAAACCCAAAATATCTCTTCGTCAAAATAAAAATATCATTTATAGGTCTAAAAATATTAAAAAATTATAAAAATATTTAAAGTGTCGCAACTTAAATCATGTAGCAGCGACAATTAAATGAAAATATGGCAGTCTTCAAATAAATGAAAAGAAAATATTAAAAAAAAAAAAAAAGTTAAAAGATAAAGATAACGAGTAAAATTATAAAGTTTAAAATCTCCAAAGAACTTTTTCGTTTGAAGAAACAAGCTGAGCTTTAATGAAAGAAACGTATATTTGTATGGAAATTAATTTAAAACATGTACAAAAGCATTCTCAAAATTTCGTGGAACAGGTGTGCCTAAAAATGACGAACTATTTTAAAGTAAAGAAATCCAAAAAATATCTCACGGAACTAAATTTATTTTTTATTAAAACATGTTGAACAATCTAATTATAAAAAAGACTCTTCGAATCTAATTTTTTGGCAATCTAATTCAAATTTTATGTAATAATAGACATTAAACATATTTCTGATTTAGACTAAATAAATGCAACTCTCCAAACGTCTTGAGTTTTTCATTATTAAAATAATATTTATAATAATCAGAGCATAATGAATATTTTTATTATTTTTTTAAGTTCAAGGTGAATGCAATGGAATAGCTATATTAACCCATTAACCGGCAAAATCAGAAATAAGGATTTTTTTCTATCATACAAACAGTAATACTCATTATTTTGATCATATATAACAATAATTTAAAATAAAATTATGAAAATTGGTCTTACCATACTAAAAATAGAGTGTTGTATTTGTACAACTTCAGAGGAATAAGCGTATAAAATGAATACAATTAAATTTTTATGGAAATTTTCTTGATTGAGCATGAAACAGCAAAATCTACAGGTGATTTCAAGAGTAATAAGTTTATTATGATTTTTTTTTTTTTTTTTTTTTTTTTTTTACAAATTATGTAAACTCATTGAAATATGAAAATGGACAATATTCCTGTGACGTCACAGTAGGTAAAATCGCCGAACAAGTGGCCGATATTTTGTAAACAAATTAGATTCAAGATGCCGTTTTATTGTTACGCATACCATTTTTCTAAATATTTCTCCAGTGAAACTTAATAATCAGATATCTGTTCAAACAAGAACAAAAGAGAAATGTAAACAACTGAATCGAATGGTACAGTTAAGACTATTCCATATCGTAAAATTGCAGAACATTTTATGTATACACACACACATATATATAGACATCAAAGCTTAAATAATTAGAATTTCAATCACTTTAATAAAGGAATTTATTAAATGGAACACCCATTTAAATTTGTTAACATCGCCACAGTTCACATGGCAACTTTTAATATTACATATGTTGATTAATATTAAAGTATATTACTAAAACTGGATTAAAAACAAAACAAAGGTAATCACTATATCACTCTTACTTCAATTTCATATAATCTGTAACTCTTATAAATAACATTGCAAGATAAAAATTTGCAAGCAACAATGCTTTGCTATGGTAGAGTTGAGGATTGTTTGCCTAACCAGCTGATATTCTTGTAGCCTCGAACCCAAAGTGGGAATATGTTCCATTTTCAAAAGTTTTGGTTTGAAAAGTGCTTCAAATTTAAATTCATTTTTAAATATAAAATACTCTTCGGATCAAATTTTTTTTTTTTTTTTTTTTTTTTTTTTTATCACCTGCTATTTTCTTACTTAAAAACAATACTTAATATAGAATATCATTTATAGTTAACTGTTAAAAGCAATTATTTCTGGTGTTGCGAGAACGCAACATCAGCGGTTAATGGGTTAACTCTTTAATACCCAAATTTATTCTGCTCAATACTTTTGATGAAAATTTCAAATGTAAATAAATGCAAACTACTCTGGGTAATGAATATACAGTGAAACCACGTTTCTACGCCTACACTGTAAACAATATGTCCTATTTGCTGCCAGAAATTCTCTATAATTTGAGAAAATAGGTTCTAACAACGTACTTTTTGCGTAAATTACGCATATTACTCGTAAAATGCAAATTTCTTTATCATTGTGGCATAGAATTTCAAGTGCGATAGCGTCTTATCCTATGGATCTGAAAATTTATAGCAATATTATAAGTCACTGTTGCAATAACTAGAAGCATTTTGGTAAATGTAGCGTTTATAAGTTTTCACAGGGACACAACACAAAATTCTTTATTATTATGATCTATGGCTCAAAGTACAATAGCGTTAATTTGAACATCATGTATTATATGGAGAAAAAAAAAATTATAAAACGTCCTATTATAATTTTCGACCTCTTTTATATAGTATATGTATATATATATATATTTAACATGTCCTGTTACTTCACTTTATCTACAAATCAGTTAATTACTCAATGTTCGGAAAGTCGAGTGGAGTCACTCCAGATTTTATATATATATATATTTAAAGTTTTCATGTTTTCCAAGGTGTTTTCGAGACACGGAGGGGAGACGTTAAACAAAAAATTTTCTTTCATTATTTTCCTAACAAATAATTATAGAGAAAATCATTTTTTGTTAAAATGTTGTTTTGAAAACGTCTTTCCATCAAAGTAAGAGAAGATCCCCCCTCCTCAATTTTCACATTTAGAAAATTAAAATTAGCCCATGTCTGACTCTTTGTGCCAACCCCCAACCCCTCAGGATTTTTTTTTCCTTCTAGAGTAGCTTTTATTGTTATATTCATGCTTCCTCCCTACTGTTAAATTTGAGAAAGAAAGAAAGAAACAATTATTATTTTTTATGTATAGATTTGATTTAAAAGAGAAAAATAAATAAAAACAGAAAAATCTTTAAAATTTGAAACTTTTATACTGGTAAATACAGTGTGAGTTTAACATAATCTGCCAAACGAAAGGAGGTGATAGAACAGCCCATGGGGAGCATAAAACACCATAGAAACCCTGTCCTATCTCTAAACGTTTCCGAGTTAAGGTAGATAGAAGAAAAATCTGTTTTTTTTTCCATCCCGTCTGAAAAAACACAAATTTATGAGCTTTCTGAAAACCTTACACGCAAAATAAGCACATATTTGAAAAGAGCAGAAAAAATCCTATCGGGTGACCCCATTTACATCAGGATACATTAATTTGACGGCGAGCTACAAGCGCTAATACATTGGCGAAGTTTAAAATCGAGTAGTCGCCAAATTCTTTAACCGGCAATTCTGCAAACACCGTTCAAGCCACAATCGGTCAAATTTACCAAAAACGTCTCCATTCCCCAAGCTTTAGAATGAGCCCACGATAAACCATATCGGTGTTCTAGTTCAGGAGAAATTTAGCCTTTTGTTTGAAATACATCACTGAAAACGGCGTTCGTCGAAATTCGGCAAACGAAACGATGGTGAGTAAGTGGAACGTATGCAAATTCGTGACTATCTGCATATGGACTCTTAGTGATATGCAGATGTATTCCCACCTTCCTGTGTGCGCATCCCACTCGCAGGTACAAAAGACGAGTCAATCTGTAACAGCTCATTAGCTCGTCAGCTTCTTTTACGTTTTATGCTGCCTATTGCTTTAGCATTTTCTGGACTTTGCCTGAGCTCGGCCGATTCCTTTCACGCTACTCTCACATCTACTTGATCTATCTTAGTTCGTACTTAGTATGTTTTCCTACATTGGTACGAATTAACCTAGTTGGTTCTTATTCCGTAGCACTTTTTTTCTTCTACTTTTGTAAATTAATATTGAAATTTTATCCCTTTTTGTTTACCCTTCTGAATTTTATTTTCAATTGAAGTCATCACAGGGATCAAATTGTCATACTTTCCAACCTGTAAACAGATATGCCTATTTTTACAAATGCAAAGTACGCGGATATGCATTTTGTGTATGGATTTTACGATGGTAACTCTCGGAGAACCGAAGAAGAGTACCGTCTGTGTTATCCACATCGTCGTGCGTCCAACCGTGCTGTATTTGCCGTAATTCATCGAAGGCTTAGGGAGAGTGGGTCGTTCGGTGTGGTGTACGAAAGGGGCCATGGTCGCTGCTCCGCCACTCGACCGAGTGGAGGAAAATCCAAATATGAGTTCACGCATACTTACGAGAGAAGGTGGAATCTCCTAAAGTAAAGTAATGAATGTTTTGCGCAAAAACCAGTATCATCCATACCACTTCACACCGGTACAAGAATTACGCCGCTCATATTTCCAAAAGCGGGTAACATTCTGCCGGTGGCTTTTAGAGCGAGATATTGAGGAACACCATTTCCTTAGAATGATACTGTGGGCAGATGAGTCACTTTTCACTCGGGATGGTATGTTAAATTTACATAACTGGCATCATTACGCTCAACAAAATCCATTTGTAACATGAAACTCATGGTTCCAGACGCGATTCAGCTTAAATGTTTGGCTTGGAGTGGTTGGCGATCACTTGATAGGTCCACATGTGTTTCAAGGTCATCTGACAAGCAATACATATTTGGAGTTTCTGGAACATCATCTTCCAGGATTACTTGATGTCATTCCTGTACCCCAATGAGTGGAAATCATTTTCCAACACGATGGGGCCCCTACACATTCTTCCAATGCCGTTTGGGACTTCTTGACTCAGCAGTATCCACGATGGATTGGTCGTAATGGACCAATTCCTTGGCCACCTAGATCGCCAGATCCCACTCCATTGGACTTCTATGTTTGGGGTTTCCTGAAGCAAGAAGTTTACCGCACAGAAGTTGCCAGTTTGCAAGATTTAAGCAGTCGGCTCGATGATGCAATAATAAAATGAGGGATGAGCTTTCGCTAAGGGCTACTGTGGTTTCCGTTCGTAAGCGGGCAAGGGCATGTATCAGGTGTGGGGGTGACCAATTTCAGAAGCAGCACTAAATTTCACACATCCTTTCAAATGCATATCTGCTTTAATCATAAACGTGAGATACGTCATTTTTTTGCATATTCCCTTGTGAAAGATGCGTATTTTTTTTTTTTTTTTTTTTTTTTTAATATTCCTTTGTGAAAGACGTGAGAAACGTCATACTTCTTTTGTTTCCATTCCATTGTGTTTGTAAACTTAATACAACTGTTACTTTTCTTGTTTGTCTTTAAAACTTTCTTTTTTGCCTCTGACAAAACAGCGGGCTGAAGGCGGACATGAAATCAGGAACGACCATGGCATCCGTTAGTCTCCTTCTCGACAAATGTCGAGTTCAGTGATGAATATATTTCAAACAAAAGGTTAAATTTCTCCTGAACTAGAACACCGATAAGGTTTGTTGTGGGCTCATTCTAAAGCTTGTGGAATGGAGAAATTTTTGAAAAATTTGACCGATTGTAGCTTGAGCGGTGTTTGCAGAACTGCCGGTTAAAGAATTTGGCGACAACTCGATTTTAAACTTTGCCAATGTTTTAGCGCTTGTAGCTCGCCGTCAAATTAAGGTATCCTGATGTACAGTCGGCTGCAAAATTATCCGAGCACTAGCCAATAATTCCTATATTTAAAAAGTACACTTAAGACTGTTTTGCTAAGTAAATCCTTGTCGAATCATGTTCTTAGACTGATTAAGAACATGACTCGACAAGGATTTATTTAACAAAGCTGTATTAAGTGTACTTTTTTTGGCAAGGATTATTGCTAGTGCTCGAATAATTTTGCAGCCGACTGTAAATGGTGTCACCCGATAGGATTTTTTTCTGCTCTTTCCAAATATGTGCTTATTTTGCGTGCAAGTCTTTCAGAAAGCTCACAAATTTGGGTTTTTTTCAGACGGGATGGAAAAAAACAGATTTTTCTTCTATCTACCATAACTCGTAAACGATTAGAGATAGGACAGGGTTTCTATGGTGTTTTATGCTCCCCATGGGCCTATTACCTCCTTTCGTTTGGCAGATTAAGTCAAACTCACCCTGTATTTAAGTAGTACAATATATTACTAGAAATTTAATGAACAAAATAATTTATAAAATAATAGACTATATACTTCTTAATTATTTTACCAGTATGCTTTGCAGAAATATATTATTTCATAAAATAAAGTATTATAATGCGAAAAAAAATTAATTAATCTATGTTAATCAAAGCAGACTTTTGTCTGTAAATTTGTCTTCACGTTTCACACACCATGAAAGCCGAAAATGATTTCAGAAAATGTTGCCTGTGTGTGTGTGTGTGTGTGTGTCATCGTGTGTGTATGTCGCTTTTTTTGTCCGGGCATCACTTGAGTACGGCTGGACGGAATTTAACGGCGCTTGGTAGAAACTTAGATCTTTACTTAACTTAAAATTATATCTATAAATTTTTCAAAAATTCCCCCACGCTCCCCCCTGGGGGGGGGCAAAAGACAAAAACACGTTTATCCGAGTATTACTTGAGAACAGCTGGACGGAATTCAATGGCGCTTCGCAGGAATTTAGATCTTTACCCAACTTAAAATTATATCTATCAACTTTCCAGAAATTCCCTCACGTCCCCCCCTGGGGGACAAAATACAAAAACACGTTTGTCGGGGTATCACTTGAGAACGGCGGGACAGAATTCAACGGCGCTTCGCAGAAATTTAGGTTTTTACCCAACTTAAAATTATATCTATCAACTATTCAGAAATTACTCCCCTTTCCTCCCTGGGGGAGACAAAAAACAAAAACACGTTTGTAAGCATAACTTGGCTCCTAATTACTTCACAGTAAAGGAATTGCATATGAGGAGACTAGACATAAGTACAAATAATACATTATCTGCATTTAGGAATTTTCGATTTTTAAGGGAAGGGAGAGGGGGAAATATTGAAAATTCCTGACTTTTGAGTAGATCTCTACCAAAAATGGAACAAATACATTGAAAAAAGGCTAATGCGAATTCCTTAGTATATTTCAAAAAACACATTTTTATTTTTTGGGGGATTGCGTTTTTTTTTTTTTTTTTTTTTTTTTTTCGGGGGGGGGGGGGGGGGTTTACGAGGGAGCAAACTCGAGACACCCCATTAGCGCTAAATTTGTCATGAGAAATCTATGGGATCTGCAGCCCCGAAATTTAGTGCGTAAATTGTTTATATGTATCCGACCCTTATTGTAACAGGATTTTACGAAATCCCCCCCCTTACCCCCTTGGTGTCAAGAGGGCTATAAACACGTGTAAAAACACGTTTTCCCGTTTGAATTCGCCTTAAATTATCTTAGATTGGCGAACTTTGGTGTATGGATGTTGATTAGGTGCACGCATCATGTACTTTGTCGAGATTTTGCAAAATTTCGAACTTAGCCACTGGGGAAGGGGGAGTAAGAATCGGGTAAGTTCCTGACGAAGGCAGTGGGAACACGGACTCCTCACGTCGTGAGCGAGAAAAGTCTCTACCGAGCACAGCGGGAACTTTAACTCAGATTAATTAATGATGATATGGGATTTTGACGACTCATTTCAGTATTGTGTCCAGCGAAGCGGGCAAAGCCTGCTAGTTAATTAATATTTTTTAAAAACTAGTTGGCATAGGTGGACTCTGCTCAGTTCCCCATCATATTTATGTTCTCATAAATTTCTAGTGCGAAACATATTATAATCATATTAAAAGAAATAAATTTGACCAAAGCTTGATACAATGACAGAATGAAATCCCCGCCTAATAGGCTATCCACCGTTCACTTCAATATATTTATCTTATTCTAATGTATTAATTTATTTTATCAGGGTTCCTTTGTTTGGTTTTAATGCTACTATTTCCAATGTAATAATCCTCAAAATTCATATTTATATGAAAAATTTACAATTTCGCTATGTTGATAAAATCGTAAATTACGAATAATTTACGAAATTTTCCTATTAGAATATTTGTATTCAATCATGTTCAAACAATTATCATAAATGTAATTTTGAAGTTGTTTAACGTATTTATGATCCTCAAAATGGAAGTTTATGCTCAATTTTGCTTTATTCTGACATGTTAAGTAAATCGTAAATTCCAAATAACTTACGAATTTTTTTAATTGGAAAAATCATAGTCTATGATATTCATGCCAGTATCCTAAATAATATTTCGAAAGTGGTTTGACATCTTCACGATGAAAATATCCCTCAAGATTGACGTTTATGTGAAATTTTGCTCTATTCTGTCATGTTAAGAAATTCGTAAATTTCCAATAACTTACGAAATTTTTATATTGGAAAATTCATAGTCATTAATATTCCTGCCAGTGTTCTAAATCATATTTCAAAAGTAGTCTGACATCTTTACGATGAAAGTATCTCTCAAAATTGACGTTTATGGGAAATTTTGCCCTTTACTGCCATGTTAAGAAATTCGTAAATATCCGATAACTTGCGAAATTTTCAAAGTAGCCTATTTATAGTTAATGATGTTCATGCCGGCATCAAAACTGATATTTTAAAACTGGTCTGACATTTTTATAGTAAAAAGTTTCCATTTAATGCACGTTTAATTGAATTTTTGTCCTATTCTCCCATGTTAAGAAAATCGTAAATTTCTAAAAACTTACGAAGTTTTTTAATTCGAATGTTGCAAATGAATAGGGTTCTTGCCAGTATCGAAAGTAATATTTTAAAACTGATCTGACCTCTCTGCGATCATTTGTTCGTGATATCTCGTGTAAACAGACTAACAAACTAACGGACTAACACACTAACGGACTAACACACTAACGGACTAACACACTAACAGGCACCTTACAGACAGAAATAAGTCAAAAAACCGAGGTCGAAAATTTTCACGATTTCCTAAGTTCCCCATACCTATAGTATGATGGGGAACTAATGTATTATGGGTTTAAATTTAAGTCAAATAAAAATGTCTTTTACTTTATTTTATTTTATTACTTATTTTGCTAATTTTAATTCTGTTTTCAGAGTTTTTCCAATGTTTTTCTAATATATATATTATATATACTACTAATTTAATGAGCAAATTAATCAATTAATTATTAGTTCCCCATCATACTATAGGTATGGGGAACTTGGGTAATCGTAAAAAATTTCGACCTCGGTTTTTTGAATTTTGTATACGTTTTCAGGTGTGAGGAATCCGAAAATGGCAAAATTTGTATGATGTCTGTCTGTAAGATGTCTGTTAGCGTGTTAGTCCATAAGTGTGTTAGCCCGTTAGTGTGTTAATCCTGTATCATCTTAATTAACGAAGTTATTAACTAAAAACCTCGGGTTTATAAAGGTACTCTATTTGCCACCGTAGAAAAAGTTTCTCTTATGACGTTGTTCTTCTGTCATGACATCATTACCCACGGGAAAATTAAAATGTGATCCATAGTATAAAAAATAATAAAATCAATGTCAATGTTGCTATTAAGAAAAATATTTCTATTACTAGAAATTTCTTATGTTGTTTACAACGAGATATATACAGTCGGCTGCAAAATTATCCGAGCACTAGCCAATAATTCCTATATTTAAAAAGTACACTTAAGACTGTTTTGCTAAGTAAATCCTTGTCGAATCATGTTCTTAGACTGATTAAGAACATGACTCGACAAGGATTTATTTAACAAAGCTGTATTAAGTGTACTTTTTTTTGGCAAGGATTATTGCTAGTGCTCGAATAATTTTGCAGCCGACTGTAAATAAGAGTGCTGATTCAATGGATGAAGGATTAGCTTTCCGTGTTTCAAGATGAATCACGTGACATGCTCCAATAGGTTGCTGTGTTTGGCCCTTTATCGCTATTTTGGCATTTAAAATAACAGTTCCACAAATTATCATTATTATTAGGTAACATGACAGTCCTATGACCGAAATAAATTGTTTTTAAAATAATTTTACACATATTTCACATTTTAATAAATAATAAAATACCTTTTTTTTCATCGTTTTCTAACAAAGTTTAAAAGTGTTTATAAAAGAAAATTTAAACTTTTAAAGAGCTAAATTTAACAACAAATAATAATTTTTCAGCTATTTTTAAGCATTTTGTCAGTTAAAGTTCAACTACACGAAATAAAAAAGAAGTAAAATCGAAATCAAAATGATTTAGAACAAAAGAATATTAAACTACGTAAGTAAACAAAAATATTGGCGGTTATGACTTATGCGAAGAACAATCTCCAAACCGTTGCTATAGAAATTTACTGAAAATAAGCTGTTACCAAGGGAACCACCGAATACGCAGGTGCAAGGAGAACATGTCACATGACTCATCTTGGACCTTCTCAAGGGTTACCATTTATCACTCTACTTTATATATCTCGTTGGTTGTTTATCAATTTTTATAATGTGTTTTTTCTCATAAATAATGATCGTGATTTCCCATCATTATCCATTATCCGCGATTGTAATGAAATGCTCGCCCTCTGGTGGGCTAAGGTGAAATTATCATACCACTGGAAGCTTTCACGCTGAAACTATGATAGAACAACAAGAAAGAACAAAATACATACACGTGGATATTATATTTACTAACAACTGCAGTGTTGATAAAGCGCCATCTATCGTTCATTACAAACGCGGATAGGTCAGCATAAGTTTTTTAAAAAGTTACTGAATTTAGGTTTGGAAATTTGATTTCCAAAATGGCATTTTTTATTAATCGGATTATTTATTCTTTTAAAATTATCATCCTTGTGAGAACCATTTCTTTTTGTCTTTAAAGAGTATTTATCTTTTTTTATTAATCTTTTTTAAAACCTAAAAAAAAAAAAAAAAAAAAAAAAAAAAAGCATTAAGGCATTTATTATTCAGTATTCTATTCTATTTTTGCTATTTTATTTAACGAAAGATAGGTTCGGAAAAGATGAATGTATTAGAATTTTTTTTTTTCAGTCAACTGTTTACAGAGGAACATGTTTTTGGGAATTTTTGAAAAAAAAAGTGTGGATTAGGAAATCTGGTTTATATAATAGTATTTTCTGGGCAACTGCAGAACATTTAAATGGTTTGCATTTCATATTTCTCATTACGGCAAGAAAAAAATTCATCACCTAAAAAGTGCAGGCATTAGAAAATGTATAGGTATTAGTAAAAAGTAGTATAGGCTTTAGATTAAAAGTACTCGATTTTTTTTTTCTCTTTCTTTTTTTTTTTTTTCTTAAAAAAAAAAAAAAAAAAAAAAAAAAGCAAATACACCAAAAAATTCATCGCCAAATAATGACAAAATTTTAAAAGTTGCCAAGCGGGTTTTATACGAGTACTAAAGTTGTAAAATAAAATGGTTTAGATATTAAGAATTTCTTTCTATTCTAAAAGAAAAAAAAAAAAAAGAGCATAATTTTAAGAATAATATTTCATTTTAAAAAAGTGGTATTAAACATTATGCATCTCAATTTGGCATTATATATGGGAATTTCTATAACATTTTTCTGCGCTTTTGTTTTGTGTTGTACACTATTAATATTCCTATTCAGTGAAAAGCCTCGCAAGGGAGTTAAGTTAAGTGAACTGGGGGTTGGTGAGTGGAGCGAGCAGGGGGCAGAGCCCCCTAGTTTACTATAAAAAGGGGATATATATATATACATATATGGTCAACTTTCGTTACCAGAGTAGTTAAATCTCGACCAATCAAAAATAGGAGTGGTCCATTCGGATGTGTTCCCGACAAACTCTTTCCTTTTTTTATATAGATAAATAAGTAAGTAAACATTATCGTGCTGCACAACTTTATTATATCTCTCCCTTAGCGGCTTTTGAATTTTTTTCGCCATATTGGCGGTGGTTTATATATATATATAGTTTCCTGCATAAAAATAGAAAGCCTCTTTTGAAAAAAAAAAAAAAAATGCTTATTTCACTTTTTTATACAGAAATTAGCTTGTATTGATGTAAAATTTGTAGCGTAACCGTGATCAGAGTTAAATAGCGTCTAATGAGATTTTTATCACTTCACTTTAACTTATATACCGCCATTTACTCAAAAGAAAAGAAGAAATATATTTCGTTGAAGACAGATTAAATTAACTAAATACTCAAATCGCATAAAATTAAAAGCTCAACTGTTCCATAATTCATTGGAGGAAGGCTTATTAGCTCGACGAAAAGAAGTAAAAACTCGTTAATAGTAGAGCCATTAGAACTGCATAGGCAAAGCGTGCAAAGCATAATTCATCATCTAGTTTTTATATCAGGATAAAACCTTGGAAGAGAAAGCGACAATTTGTATAGATTTTATTTCTCTTAGATACGATTCTTCTTCGTCCCCCCCTCCCCCCCCCCCCCCTCTTTGTTTCAAGTCGCACGATACGTCTTTTTTAATACTTTCAACAAAGTTGAAAAATGTTTAAGATTTTGGTTCGCCTGTCTGATTACAATGTTCAACAACAAAAAAAATTATCTCTAGATATTAAAATAATCTGGTGTGTCACTGACACGACTTTCTTTTACCCTGAAATTTAATACTATAAGTATGGATTGGAGATTAAAGGTTAAGATAACGAGTACTGTTATGTAAACCTAGGTTAAAACAATTCAACTTAAGGCTTCGGAACAGCTATATTTTACAAATAATTCTATGTGAGGGGGGGGGGGCTTCCTCAAACCCCCATTTCATTATTGTACCCACATTTATAGAGAATTCAAATCATATTCACTACAAATACATCATTTGGAACGACTGAAAATATTTGTTTTTTATTTACTCTAACAGACACGGGCAAAGATTAAATTATAAAACTTGACTTTGGTATTCAAGAAGCCTCAAAACGTGTAAATATACAAGAAACTAATCGATGAATATTTATCTTAAAAAATACATCATTTACCATATGGCTTTGAGGAATTAATTTCAATTCCTGGACATGGTAAAACATTATATGATATAGTATATTATAGTAAAGCACTTCCACTAGCAAATAAAAAAGATTGTTATGGCTTGAGTATTGGCAGCCCTGTATAACTTCTGAAAGTTATGTACACATCACATGATACGCATAAATATAATCCTATATTAATAACACACGGCACAACCTAAAGTACACTTCTATCAATTTTCAAGTATTGTCCATGTTTCTATGCATGTACAAAATATATATTCGTTTCATTTGGTTTAGTGCAGTCTGTAGATGTTACACTCTACTTACCTGCAATTTCCCCCATAGACGCTATGTATTTGAATTCTCTTGGGTGTCCCTGTACACGAACCATTTGCTTGATATCAACGAAAAGCTCAGTGTAGCATCCCTATATAATACACATTTAAAATACTAAGTTTGAACTTTCTACCATAATGATATACGGGTAACAGACAGACACACACACACAGCACAGACCAACCGCTAAAAACAGGATTTTTAGATTCAGAGGACCTCAAAACGTGAAAATATAACAAAAACTCAATTTCGAAAATTTGACCCAAAAACAATACATTCTCTGCTTTATGTGTAAGAGAAAGTAAAAAACAATACTTTCTCTACCTTATGGGTAAGAGAAAGTAAAAAGTTACTGTCGCTGGCGTCTCTCTCCTTTTTTTTTTTTTTTTTTCTTTCACCCCTTTAGTGCTCTGCATTATGTGAGGTATCATCGTGTTCCGAATCTTCCAACATTTCAGGCATAGAAATTTGTATCATCTTAATTAACGAAATTATTTACTACAAAATTATTTTTATGCCAAAATATATCCGAAGTACTTTAAAATATGTTTTTAAGTAAAAAAAGATAAATTATGCACTTTAAAGACAAAATGAAATGCAGTCAATTATACAGATAATATTTATTTTAGTTTTATTCCCTCTCTTTCAAAATATTTAGGTATTAGAAACTTCTTCTGAAGAAAACGTTAGTAGTAAGATAATGGGGGTTCACCGACAGAGGATGTGGAGGATGTGTGATGTGCTGATGTGTTGATGTGCTAACGCGCACATCGATCGCACCACCCCCACTTACTACTACCATTTCGACAGATATAAGCTTGAAATTTACCTTCTATAGTATTAGACATTGGGTTTTAGGTATTGTATTATCTTATTAAAAGTTTTTGAATAATACAAAAATAATCATGATTCCTTAAAACCTACATTTAAGGTTAGTTAGAAAAGTTTGTAATATTAAAATTAAGTCGTCAAATTACTTTTCATACTTAGAATATGTAATCTTAGAAAAATTGTAAAACAATTTTCCCTTTAATACATTCCTGTGTTTTTTAATAGCATAAATTTATAAAAATGTTAAATTTTTCTTTTTAATAATTTAATTTTTGCAATAATCATGCTTTTCTTAAAATGTGTATTTAGAATTAGTGTTAAAGTTAGTAGTGTTTAAATTAAGTCATCAAATTACTTTATATTATATTTCCTTTTAATAAAACAATTTTCATTGTCATTTCTTCTTAACCTTTTTTCTTTTAACCTATTAATAAAATTCACAAACATTCTAAATAATAAAAATTCTGAAATAAAACAGACACGGTTTACAGTTAATTAAAAACTTTATTACAACATTATTTCCACATAGTGTTTCCAAAATTATTTAAACTTGTATCACAAAATTAGTACACACATATAATTTATCAAATACAACAAAGTTTGCAACATCCATTTTTTTTACAAGTATTCATCTAGTAAGTTGTCCTTACAATAATTAATATATACAATTTCGTCAACAATAACGAAGGTTACAATATAAAATCTTGAACAATTTATACACTATTTACAAATATTTTCAAAGTTTCTATGTATTAAGTTAACATCATAATTATTATATACATATAATTACAACACTTATAACGAAGTTTACAGTAGAGTTAATTACAGTATAGTTTACACTATCTTGATCAATTTTTACAAAATTTAAGCTTAAAGTTCTACATTTTGATCAATTTCGCAATGTCCATAAGCTAAACTTGTTATACCATCATCTAAGATGAATCTTTTATCATCGAAGGGACTTAAACTTATTTTATTTTGGTGGATTGTGTACAGTTTATGATTTTCTTGGCCTATTTTTATTTGTTTTTCAATACTTGTTTTTTGTTGTTGTAAACATTGTAAATAGTCTTCATGACTAATTTTATGTCGCACAACCTGAGTGGATACGCCTTTCGCTCTCTTTTTTTCATCTTTACATGCTTTTATAGAATACATTTTTGCCTTCAATCCGACAAACTCTAGAGCTATTTCACCACTCAATTCGTCTTTAAATTTCCCAATGACTTTTTTGTTTTCATTCGAATAAAGAGGATGATCTATAGGATAATCAGAAAAATCAAAGATAGATGAATTATTTTTCATATCTTGATAGATGTCAGATGTTGTAATATGATACGTTAGTGAATCAGTATCAGTAAATAAGAGCGTCGCTTGGTTGTTATATAATGGCTTTATGTAATTATAGTGAAAATTATACATTAATAATTTAGAAAGTTCAAGAATGCAAAACCCAACATAAATAGGACGATTCATTAAAATACTTGTTTTAAGTCTTTCGACAGCAGTTAGATCTTCGTCATAAGTTTTAAATGATTTAAAGGTGGGAGATGCTACTAATTTTACTGCTCTTTTAGAGGTGTTACTACAAAGTTCAATATTACGTCTTTTTCGTAAGTTTTCCATGGTTTTTCCGTAAACGCTGTTATTTAAAAGCTTAAAAAAGTCCTTTTCAAAGGAAGAAGTTGCATTTTTTCGTTTTTCAGTATTGAACATTATATATTTTTCCAACCAAGGAGCTTGGTTAAATTGAAGAGCTTTATGCACTGCTGTAACTTTCAATCCTAATTGAAGATAGAGTTTTAAATTTCTATAATGCACCACATAATTTTTCTTGTTTTGAAGGTTAGGTATTAATTTTGGTGTTCCAACATATTTTCTATTGTGAAGTAAACTTTTAGCATAAGGTGACAGCATTTCTTCGGTTAAGGTTAATCTTTCAGGTGCAAGTGGATAATCGTTATGGGTATGATGGAGGTGCTGAGGGTAATCAAGATCAACTTCAAAAATATAGCCGATATCAGAATCATCTCGAAGAGATAGAATCCAATCTTCAGTTATACCATTTATATCGATCCATTTAAAGTTTCCGTAGGGTAAGTACTGGGACATAGCCCAACCGTAAAGGTTATTGGCATCCCAGTACATTATATAACTATTGGGTTCATCTGGATTATAATCACTCATATAAGGGTTGTTTGCTCTGGTCAATCTTCTGCTAATCATGCTAACACCGCCTCGTATACCTTTTTCTATTAACAACAACATATTAATGTCTGTTAAGAGCTCTAGAGGTGTTTCAGTCATTTTTAGGCATGCTTGCCATGCAAGTCCAGGAGTGGTAAAAAGGTGAGCACAATCAATTTCATAATAACGCATACAAAGTTCTCTGAAATTCTGAAATACATCGGCGAGTAATAAAACATCAGTTTTTACATATAAATCATGATAATCACCAAGATTTTTCATGTTGAATGTATTCCAAATTTTTTGAACATTTTCATAATCATCCTCAGAAATAGACTCTTCTGTCAAAGAATTATAAAATGCAGATGGAGGAGGGAGTGATGGTTCTTCGAATTTATTAAAGCAGTTAAAATAGTCGTATGGGTAAACACCTTTCCTCGTTAGCATATTCAGAGGTGTATTAGCAGGGAAATTCTCTTTCAAAATCTTAAACTGAGAAGAGTTGAGGTTTTTCACAAGTTTTTCGAGTGATGTAGGTAGGAATTGAAAGCTGTCTAAAAAGACTAATTGTACAGGGTCCTTAGGTTTCTTCAATCTGAATGTAAGATAATTTTCTAGGGTTGTGGCAATAACTTCTATTTGATGATCTTTATATTTTCCAAGTTTTGTCATAATATGATGACCATCATAATTTTTCAAATTGTGAAATATAACAGGAATATTTTTTAATTGTTTAAAGTTAAGATTACACGAAGCATGTAATGCTCCTCTATAAGCTCCCGAAATATGACAATGATCTCTGACACGATCATTATGTAAAGGTTTTTTACACAAAGTGCAAAATTTAGCTTCTTGAAAAGCTTTTTCCTCCTCTACAGTTAATTTCATTGGTTTTATTTTCATCAATTTTTGACCAAGCATCTCTTTTTCTTGCATAATTTGGTCTAAAAAGTGCTCAACAGCATTTTCACCACGATAAATTACAATAGGTTTAATAGAATGTCCATCAGGACCGATAATAACATATGCATAACCACAAGGCTCATGGTATGCAATTTTTTCATTGTGTGAAATATCTGAAGAAGGTGAAACTGAGGTAATAGGTACAAGAAGACTTTCAAAATCGGCATATATTGTATAAGCAACAGGATGTTGTAAGTGTGTACCAGAAAATTTTAAAATATTATTTTCCACAGAAGGCATTTTAATAACTTGCACTTCATGTTCTTGACAGTACTGGATATGTGATTTCAATAAGTCCTCTCTTGAAAATCGGTGCAAACACCTAAAACAGTAATATGCAGCAGTCTTATGTTTGGTTAAATCACCAAGAAGGCGTGAAAAGTTTCGGATGAGACAATAATGTTGCCTTTCATCATCAGAAATTAGTAACAAGTTGATTGTATCAGTGTCTTCTCGGGGAGAAATGTACAGGGGACACACTTCATCGTCTTCATACCCGAAGACATTAATCCGTAAATCATTCATCTTTTCAATGATAGATATCTTTGTTATAGGTACAGGACATGTTACATTACCTAGTTTAATGGTATTTTCATAGGGTGTGTAATGAGATACACGTTCTGGTTTCTCACTAAAATGCAAATTCAGTTTATAAGCAATTAAGCACCAAATGAGACATTTATTATCTTCATTTTGAATGTTTAGCACAGCTTTTTTTGCAGCGAGTTTTGAAGGTAGCTTAATATAGCTGCTAGCAGCTAGAGGGTGATATTTAGCTATTTTCTGTTCTAGATAATGAATTTTTTTAAAAATCCATCCAGATCCTCGCTGGATGAATTCTTCAAGTGACTTATTAATTTTTACATATCCTTCGCTAATATGCTGTTCAATGGTATCATCTAAAAGTTCGATAATACAGGAACTTCTAAAATATGTATATGTCTCTTCCATGTCATCATCAGGTTTTTTGCGTTCTAGTGAAACTTTCATCACCATATACCACTTCAGGGCATGCTTTTCCTTTAACTCACTTTGGAGTTTTTCATGTACTTGGGGATGTATATATGATTGAAATACTTCTAAATCACACTCATTATTCTCATTGGGATAAAACATCAGTGTTTTAAACACTGATGTTTTATCCCAATGAGAATAATGAGTGTGATTTAGAAGTATTTCAATCATATATACATCCCCAAGTACATGAAAAACTCCAAAGTGAGTTAAAGGAAAAGCATGCCCTGAAGTGGTATATGGTGATGAAAGTTTCACTAGAACGCAAAAAACCTGATGATGACATGGAAGAGACATATACATATTTTAGAAGTTCCTGTATTATCGAACTTTTAGATGATACCATTGAACAGCATATTAGCGAAGGATATGTAAAAATTAATAAGTCACTTGAAGAATTCATCCAGCGAGGATCTGGATGGATTTTTAAAAAAATTCATTATCTAGAACAGAAAATAGCTAAATATCACCCTCTAGCTGCTAGCAGCTATATTAAGCTACCTTCAAAACTCGCTGCAAAAAAAGCTGTGCTAAACATTCAAAATGAAGATAATAAATGTCTCATTTGGTGCTTAATTGCTTATAAACTGAATTTGCATTTTAGTGAGAAACCAGAACGTGTATCTCATTACACACCCTATGAAAATACCATTAAACTAGGTAATGTAACATGTCCTGTACCTATAACAAAGATATCTATCATTGAAAAGATGAATGATTTACGGATTAATGTCTTCGGGTATGAAGACGATGAAGTGTGTCCCCTGTACATTTCTCCCCGAGAAGACACTGATACAATCAACTTGTTACTAATTTCTGATGATGAAAGGCAACATTATTGTCTCATCCGAAACTTTTCACGCCTTCTTGGTGATTTAACCAAACATAAGACTGCTGCATATTACTGTTTTAGGTGTTTGCACCGATTTTCAAGAGAGGACTTATTGAAATCACATATCCAGTACTGTCAAGAACATGAAGTGCAAGTTATTAAAATGCCTTCTGTGGAAAATAATATTTTAAAATTTTCTGGTACACACTTACAACATCCTGTTGCTTATACAATATATGCCGATTTTGAAAGTCTTCTTGTACCTATTACCTCAGTTTCACCTTCTTCAGATATTTCACACAATGAAAAAATTGCATACCATGAGCCTTGTGGTTATGCATATGTTATTATCGGTCCTGATGGACATTCTATTAAACCTATTGTAATTTATCGTGGTGAAAATGCTGTTGAGCACTTTTTAGACCAAATTATGCAAGAAAAAGAGATGCTTGGTCAAAAATTGATGAAAATAAAACCAATGAAATTAACTGTAGAGGAGGAAAAAGCTTTTCAAGAAGCTAAATTTTGCACTTTGTGTAAAAAACCTTTACATAATGATCGTGTCAGAGATCATTGTCATATTTCGGGAGCTTATAGAGGAGCATTACATGCTTCGTGTAATCTTAACTTTAAACAATTAAAAAATATTCCTGTTATATTTCACAATTTGAAAAATTATGATGGTCATCATATTATGACAAAACTTGGAAAATATAAAGATCATCAAATAGAAGTTATTGCCACAACCCTAGAAAATTATCTTACATTCAGATTGAAGAAACCTAAGGACCCTGTACAATTAGTCTTTTTAGACAGCTTTCAATTCCTACCTACATCACTCGAAAAACTTGTGAAAAACCTCAACTCTTCTCAGTTTAAGATTTTGAAAGAGAATTTCCCTGCTAATACACCTCTGAATATGCTAACGAGGAAAGGTGTTTACCCATACGACTATTTTAACTGCTTTAATAAATTCGAAGAACCATCACTCCCTCCTCCATCTGCATTTTATAATTCTTTGACAGAAGAGTCTATTTCTGAGGATGATTATGAAAATGTTCAAAAAATTTGGAATACATTCAACATGAAAAATCTTGGTGATTATCATGATTTATATGTAAAAACTGATGTTTTATTACTCGCCGATGTATTTCAGAATTTCAGAGAACTTTGTATGCGTTATTATGAAATTGATTGTGCTCACCTTTTTACCACTCCTGGACTTGCATGGCAAGCATGCCTAAAAATGACTGAAACACCTCTAGAGCTCTTAACAGACATTAATATGTTGTTGTTAATAGAAAAAGGTATACGAGGCGGTGTTAGCATGATTAGCAGAAGATTGACCAGAGCAAACAACCCTTATATGAGTGATTATAATCCAGATGAACCCAATAGTTATATAATGTACTGGGATGCCAATAACCTTTACGGTTGGGCTATGTCCCAGTACTTACCCTACGGAAACTTTAAATGGATCGATATAAATGGTATAACTGAAGATTGGATTCTATCTCTTCGAGATGATTCTGATATCGGCTATATTTTTGAAGTTGATCTTGATTACCCTCAGCACCTCCATCATACCCATAACGATTATCCACTTGCACCTGAAAGATTAACCTTAACCGAAGAAATGCTGTCACCTTATGCTAAAAGTTTACTTCACAATAGAAAATATGTTGGAACACCAAAATTAATACCTAACCTTCAAAACAAGAAAAATTATGTGGTGCATTATAGAAATTTAAAACTCTATCTTCAATTAGGATTGAAAGTTACAGCAGTGCATAAAGCTCTTCAATTTAACCAAGCTCCTTGGTTGGAAAAATATATAATGTTCAATACTGAAAAACGAAAAAATGCAACTTCTTCCTTTGAAAAGGACTTTTTTAAGCTTTTAAATAACAGCGTTTACGGAAAAACCATGGAAAACTTACGAAAAAGACGTAATATTGAACTCTGTAGTAACACCTCTAAAAGAGCAGTAAAATTAGTAGCATCTCCCACCTTTAAATCATTTAAAACTTATGACGAAGATCTAACTGCTGTCGAAAGACTTAAAACAAGTATTTTAATGAATCGTCCTATTTATGTTGGGTTTTGCATTCTTGAACTTTCTAAATTATTAATGTATAATTTTCACTATAATTACATAAAGCCATTATATAACAACCAAGCGACGCTCTTATTTACTGATACTGATTCACTAACGTATCATATTACAACATCTGACATCTATCAAGATATGAAAAATAATTCATCTATCTTTGATTTTTCTGATTATCCTATAGATCATCCTCTTTATTCGAATGAAAACAAAAAAGTCATTGGGAAATTTAAAGACGAATTGAGTGGTGAAATAGCTCTAGAGTTTGTCGGATTGAAGGCAAAAATGTATTCTATAAAAGCATGTAAAGATGAAAAAAAGAGAGCGAAAGGCGTATCCACTCAGGTTGTGCGACATAAAATTAGTCATGAAGACTATTTACAATGTTTACAACAACAAAAAACAAGTATTGAAAAACAAATAAAAATAGGCCAAGAAAATCATAAACTGTACACAATCCACCAAAATAAAATAAGTTTAAGTCCCTTCGATGATAAAAGATTCATCTTAGATGATGGTATAACAAGTTTAGCTTATGGACATTGCGAAATTGATCAAAATGTAGAACTTTAAGCTTAAATTTTGTAAAAATTGATCAAGATAGTGTAAACTATACTGTAATTAACTCTACTGTAAACTTCGTTATAAGTGTTGTAATTATATGTATATAATAATTATGATGTTAACTTAATACATAGAAACTTTGAAAATATTTGTAAATAGTGTATAAATTGTTCAAGATTTTATATTGTAACCTTCGTTATTGTTGACGAAATTGTATATATTAATTATTGTAAGGACAACTTACTAGATGAATACTTGTAAAAAAAATGGAT
>OZ005661.1:189481111-189511368 GCA_963930645.1 Salticus scenicus
GTTGCAAACTTTGTTGTATTTGATAAATTATATGTGTGTACTAATTTTGTGATACAAGTTTAAATAATTTTGGAAACACTATGTGGAAATAATGTTGTAATAAAGTTTTTAATTAACTGTAAACCGTGTCTGTTTTATTTCAGAATTGTTATTATTTAGAATGTTTGTGAATTTTATTAATAGGTTAAAAGAAAAAAGGTTAAGAAGAAATGACAATGAAAATTGTTTTATTAAAAGGAAATATAATATAAAGTAATTTGATGACTTAATTTAAACACTACTAACTTTAACACTAATTCTAAATACACATTTTAAGAAAAGCATGATTATTGCAAAAATTAAATTATTAAAAAGAAAAATTTAACATTTTTATAAATTTATGCTATTAAAAAACACAGGAATGTATTAAAGGGAAAATTGTTTTACAATTTTTCTAAGATTACATATTCTAAGTATGAAAAGTAATTTGACGACTTAATTTTAATATTACAAACTTTTCTAACTAACCTTAAATGTAGGTTTTAAGGAATCATGATTATTTTTGTATTATTCAAAAACTTTTAATAAGATAATACAATACCTAAAACCCAATGTCTAATACTATAGAAGGTAAATTTCAAGCTTATATCTGTCGAAATGGTAGTAGTAAGTGGGGGTGGTGCGATCGATGTGCGCGTTAGCACATCAACACATCAGCACATCACACATCCTCCACATCCTCTGTCGGTGAACCCCCATTATCTTACTACTAACGTTTAACATAAATTTTTCTTTGACATTCCCGCGAAATAGTATTCTATGAGCGCTTACAAGTATGATAATTCTAAACAAGAATGAATACTTCGAATCATGAGCAATGCTATTTTGGACACCAAATTTTCAAGCCTTATTTCAGTTACTCTTTTAAAAAACTTGTTATAATTAGGCTGACCAGATCACAGTATTTTTATAAAAGAGAAGCGATAAAAATTGCTACAATTATCCAATTATGGATGTATTTTTTCATTCCTAAAAAATAAGGACTGAAAATAAAATATTATTGATTAGTAATTTACTTTCTACAATTGTTTAAAACTTAGATTTTTTTTTTTTTTTTTTTTTTTTTTTTTTTTTTTTTCAAAATAAAGGTTGTCCCCAGAAAATGGGGGCATTTGGTCAGCTTTGTTATAATACAAATGTAAATGGTACAACTTTTAGGTTGGTCCACAACCCTATTTGGTGATATATATATATATATATTTTTTTTTTTTTTTTTTTTTTTTCCCACGCCGTTTTGAACAATAACGATGTCGTTCTGGATTCTTTGCAACATGATATGGCAACCTGTTTGTTGTTTATTTTTGATGACCATGGCAACCAGCATTCTAATTATTTATGACGATAATTTGATCGCGGTGTTGGGCATAATTGATTTAAAAGTAATTGAATTACAATTAAATTACAGTTATAATTATTTTATTGTCAATCGATCAACAAGTAATTGATTACAAATAAATTGAATAAGTAATTCAATTTATTTGTAATCAATTATACTTGTTAATTAATTGACAGTAAAATAATTATACTTGTAATACAATTGTAATTCAATTACTTTTTAATCAATTATGGCCAACACTGCTTGATCGGTATTTAAATATTCAGTATTCTATTTTATTTTTGCTATTTTATTTAACGAAAGATAGGCCTATTTTCGGAAAAGAAGGTGAATGCACTAGAATTTTTTTGATTAACCCCTTAACGCGCGCTGTCCTCGCTGCGAGGACGCAAAATTTAAGATCCAGCTGCAAAAATTCATCCCGGAAATATTTTATCAAAAATTTACGTTTATAACATATCAGAAAAGGCCGGTTTTTTTAACCTTAAAATTTAAAATTTCTTTTAGTTTAATTTAGTTCATGAATTCCGATGGCAGTATAATTTAAATGATCCTAATTGTCTTGCGCCGCAAAGGGTTAAATTGTTTAGAGAGAGACAAACGTTTTTCAATTTTTGGAAAAATGTAGGTTCGGAAATCTGGTTTATATAATCATATTTTCTCAGCAACTGTAGAACATTTAAGGGGTGTAAATATACAAGAAGCAAACATACACATAGACATACACACACACTCACACACTCACATACACATACATATATATATATATGGATATTAATTATCCTTGTAGTTGTTTTCTCATGCAAAATGAGATAAGTTAATTTTAAATATTTGTTTTATTACTATTAAAAATAGGCTTAATTTATTTGTATGCATTACAAAACAAACGCCGTTTTGAAAAACGCGTTTTCGCTTTGTTTACGTTTGGAATCCGTGGCAACTGTTTCCGGAAATCGCATTTCGCCGTAATCACCAAAACTAAATCGCCAAAAAGATTTGTGGATTTCGTGATATTTATTAACTGGGTACTTTTCCATTTCGGGGACAAATATTTGATATGGGTATCTTTTAAAAGAACTCGTCAATATCTTTAAGACGAAGTTGAACTATTGAGCTATGATAATTTGAATCCAAGTTTTCAATTTTTTTTTTATTTTTAAGAAAACAAAAAAGGGAATTTTTATTTTTTTAAGTGAACATAAAATTGACTTTCTTTGGACATTAAGTGTTACATTTCTATTAGAAACAAATAATCTGCATTCATCAGGGGAATTAATTTTAATAAATAAAAGTTTTAATAAAATGGTTGGTATTGAGTGAATTTGTATAGGAAATTATAGAAGAAAGATTTATGTGCAAGGCCTGGTTAAAGCAGGAGCATGTAAGACGTGTGACCTGAATAGCATGGGGCTATATAACTCGCCCTGAAAATGCCATTTAGCCTTTTATGCCCTAAAAATGGTATCATATAATGCAAATTCTGCCAGGAGGCGAGCTCACGAAACTATGTGTATCCAGGGCCTCACATGAAGTTAATCAGGGTCTGTTTGTGTAGGGCCTGATTAACTTTGTGTGAGGCCCGGGGTAAACATACTTTTGTGGGCCCCAACCCCCACCATTCGCACTGTGCATGAATCAGCAAAAGTACGTATATATATCTGTATACGAAACTAAAATGACAGAATTTTGCATTTTATGATACCATTTCTGTCATTTTTTGAGACAAAAGGACATTTTCAGGACCATTTGTAGGGCCCTTTGCTACTCAGGGCCCGGGACACCATGCGCTCCTGGGTTAATCAGGCCCTTGTTTGTGTGTGCTTATGTGCTTTTCTTTGGGTATGTGTGTGTACATTATTATATCATATTCGATGACCTTGTATTAAAAATATGATGCGCCCCCCCCCGAAAAAAAATCCTAGCTACGGTCCTGATTTCTTGCATTCTAAAACGCAGTGATGAGTGGTGAGCACATTTTTCTTTTCAGGTCTACCCTGTATATAATGTAAGTGTTTGTACGTGCGCTTTGAAACTAACACGGTGACAAGCAATACTTGAATCTCAAATAACTGTGCTATCGGCTTTTTATATCTGTAAATATACAACAAGCACGGCAATTTGTCATCTTGTAACAACACAATGCGACAAGAGCGTGAAAAAAACACCGAGGCTTCAATTTTATCGCTTTCCTTATCTCGCCAACTTCACACCTTTGGAGGTAACATTTACAAACCACATTCTCCGATAAGAAGCAATAACATTTGCGCCTTCGTAATTCGACAGTAGAAATCAAAATGAAAATTTGGATATTTCATGCATTAGCACGAATCGGAAAAAAATCTTTATTCTCATACACCTAGTGCACCTTCAATGCAGTCCAATTCGACCTGATGACAACCTTATCCCCAAACAGTTCCGTTTCGGAGAAGCTGGGAATTTTTTTTCAAATTCCTTCTAAAGGCGTTCTGAAAATTTCTTGTTCAATGTTTTTTTTCCTATTCTGATGCATCTGGCTCATCATTATACGGTCTAACTGTATAATTTTTGTTCAACATTTTCCCTTTCCCAACCTACACAGCCTCTTTCATCCATCAGACATCTATATTAGTTAAAAAATGATGCATTAAACATCTATAAATATCCTATAGATATCTATTAGCACGACAAATCTCACTCTTTTTACCATGTTCTTATTAACTTCAATTCTTGTTTGTTTATTTGGTTTGTCCGGTACAAATCTTGTAATCGATTTTTAACTAACTTCCCTACGAGCTACACCTTTGAAACTTTCAGAATAGCTCAGAACCCGATGACAACACAACACAATACTTCGAAGTCCGATTATCGAACTTTCGATTAGTTTTCTTTTATCTACTATTAAGTGTGCAATATTTGTATATATGTATGTATATTTCACTGTTCTCGAAAACGGTAGCTTGGACAGATACGTGATTTAATACAAAGGTGCCCTCCGAAGAGTCATTGTACACATCGAAATCAGATTTTCGAATTTTTGATTAGTTTTTTTTTTTTTTTTTAATTAATAAAAATATGAAAATAAAACTTCCCATTCCTATAATGACGCAAATGGAGAATTTTAGGAGAGATTTGATTGGTTTATTTGATTTTCATAGATTTGAGTGTATTTTACGTTGAACTAGAGCTACGTTTTGAGGAAATACAAGAGATTTGATTGGTTTATTTAATTTTCATTGATTTGAGAATATTTTACGTTGAACTAGAGCTACGTTATGAGGAATTACGAAAGATTTGATTGGTTTATTTGATTTTCATAGATTTGAGTGTATTTTACATTGAGCTACAGCTACGTTATGAGGAATTACAAGAGATTTGATTGGTTTATTTAATTTTCATTGATTTGAGTGTATTTTACGTTGAACTAGAGCTACGTTATGTGGAATTACAAGAGATTTGATTGGTTTATTTGATTTGATTTTCATTGATTTGAGTATATTTTACATTGAGCTACAGCTACGTTATGAGGAATTACAAGAGATTTGATTGGTTTATTTGATTTTCTTTTCATTGATTTGAGTATATTTTACATTGAGCTACAGCTACGTTATGAGGAATTACAAGAGATTTGATTGGTTTATTTAATTTTCATTGATTTGAGTGTATTTTACGTTGAACTAGAGCTACGTCATGAGGAATTACGAGACAATTGATTGGTTTATTTGGGAACTATCCAGATTTGGGAACTTTTTTATTCAATATCTTTCACTAAATTTTTATTCTAACGGTTGCCTGATCGCGTCGAACATTAATCGTGTGTCATGTATAAGAAATATCACTCTACAAAATTATTGGTGATTATTTAATAAAAAAAGTCCCTAAGTTTGGCAGTACTGTAGGTAGAGAGTGTTTTCTCCTTTTTAGATGATTATATACTCCTTCTCATATTTATAAGGACACTATATATTTTGAAATAACTAATGTAAAAATAATTGTGAACAAGATTATACTAAGTGCACTTAATATATCTAGTATTCTAAAAACCAAAATTGCTATAATTTTTTTTAATATGAAACAAAATTAATAAAAAATAATGCAAAATGTGTTTTTCTCCAACGTTTTTAGATGTTCATAATTATAGGGATAATCCAGATTTTTTCGTTTTATTTAACTTACCAGCGGATGAATTACAGTTGACATGTGAATTCGTTAACTACTGGGCTAAGTTAATTCATATATAAGCCTTCAATTTTTCTTGGACGGACATTACTGATAATTCCTCGAAAAAAAGGACGTTCAAGTAGTGAAGTATGATAAATGTGTTTTTTAAGTGGAAGGATAATTTCAATCCGCCGAATTTCTAATTAAATTCGAAGATCTAAAATTGCTGAAGGAAATGTGATCAAACGTTGAACTGCTGGTTCGATAGGAAAGAGATCTGATGTAAAATCAGAGTTGTTTTACAAATATCGAAGACTCATAATTCCTCTTACTGTTCTACTCATAATGACTGCTGCTGAATTTGCTCGCAATTTTTAACGAAAGATTAGGGTCCACATTTATGCATGTTTAAAATAATTAATAATATGTTAAAATGAATAAAAAACCTGTAATAATCAATCAGCATTTAATGGGGGAAAGAACGTCTGTGTTAAAGTTGAATAAAGACAATATTAAATGGTAAAATGTTGCATTTTTGGATGAAAAACATTTTATTCTTGATTAATCAAATGGTTTTAACAGTTACTAGCAAGGTCTGAAGATAGCGAAAGACAGAGCAGATTTTTTAAAGGCAGATATGAATCGGGCATTTTAAAGGTGGATCTATGGTACTCTGGGGAGCTGCTTCTTCTGAAGGTAGAATGAATTTAGTAATTTTTTCTATTATTATGAACATCAAGAGAATATCCGCAAATTTTAAACATGGAATTATCAGATTTTTGTTAGATTTTTGGGGGTAATAATATTTTTTTCAACAAGACTTACATTTTTGCTCTACTTTTAGAGCAATAAGAAATAGTTTGAAGAAAGAAACTTCTGTATTATTGCCTTTCCCGTGGCCTAAAAGTTGAAATAACCTTAACTTATGATATTAGAAAAGTGCATGCAAGTGGAAAGCAATTTTAAATAGTTTAAATGTATTAAGAATATCATATATGCTATACGAAATGGTATTTAAACTTAATATTAAAAACAAATGTATATATATATGTACTAGAGAGAATGTCTGATTGTTTAAACCTAAAAAGAGACCCCATAAAATATTGATTTAAAGAATAACTGAAAAAAATTACTAAAATTCGAGCTGTCCTTATAATTGTGAACACCTGAAAAATCATCTTTTTACCATATTTAAAGTTTTTTAAGATAGAAAAACGATAAAACATTTTAAATATACTCTATTAATGAAATTCAAATGAATTAAAAATATATTTGTTTAAATAATAATGTTCAGTGTTTAGTTAATATAGAAAAATGGGTGTCCTTATAATTATGAGAAGGAGTGTAATTGTGTAGCAAATCTATTTTAGAAAAAAAAAAACTATAAAACTTGTAATTTTATTTAAAACATAAAATGTAAATTCTATTCAATAAGCAATTTTCAAATTTATTGATGACTATTGACTAAAAAAATCCCTAAGTCTTTTGGCAACACTGATACCTGATAAATCTTCGTTCTAGTCTAATCCGGCTTAATGACGACAGAAAATGTTTCGAATTCTATCAATGACGTTCTGATAAATTCTCGTTCAATGTGTTTTTCCCCTTTCGGTACATCTGGTACATTTTTATAAAAACTAGTAGTCTAATTATCATTTCATATTTTTCATTCTCTGATACTGGTGCATCTTCAGTGCATATAGTTTAATTTAACCTAACGACTACATCTAAATAATTCTGTTTAATAAATAAATAAAGGCAACTTTCTCAATATTTAACCATAGCCTACTAAACTAGATGCCTGTCGCGTGGCTCGGAAACTTGGAAACAGTTCAAGCGGTTGACAGCGCCACCTGGTACAAATTGCATGACTTTTTTATTCAACAGCCACCAAAAATTTTTAAATGTGGGATTTGATATACATAAAAGGCGAACAGAATCGAAGAAACGTCGATTATATATATCATATAACCACTTCTTAAAATTATTGGTGGCAGTTGAATTAAAAACTCGCGCAATCTGTACCAGGTGGCGCTGTCTACCGCTTGAACTGTTGCCAAGTTTTCGAGCCACGCGACAGGCATCTAGTTTAGGAGACTATGATTTAACGAACCGTTCTTTGTTTGTATAAAGGATAATACGGAGCTTTTTGCAATTTGTTAGTATGTTTGTCAAAATTTTTTACAAAAAGTTTATTGAAGCTTTTGCAAAAGTTTTTGTACATTTTGTAGTTTGTTTGGACGATTAAAATGTCTTAAAATTTTCTAAATTCAATCCAAATATTTTGAGAGTGCATTAGGAATTATTTTATTGATATCGAATTTAGAAAAGGGATGACCAGCCATTCAAACCACTTGCATCGAAAAAGGGTCCGTGATGCCCACAGTGCTAATCTCACCCACAGCCAAAACCCATATTATTTTATGGGTAAATATGTTTCCACAAAAACTCATTAACTAATGTACTTTTTTTTTTTTTTTTTTTTTTTAATTCTGTTTTCACATGCCACCGTTTTACATGCTGCATATGCTTTCGTTTTCACAAAACGAGTTGGATTTTAAATAATTTTATATTTTGTTTTTGAATTTAAAAAAATGCATTTTCCGCATTTTATTAGCTAGGGAATATATATATATATATGTGTGTGTGTGTGTGTGTGTGAAAAATTAATCAGTATTAATTTAATGACTGTGAATTTTCTGGATGTAAAAATGAAAAAAAAAAAAAAAAAAAAAAAATCATTAGGTAATGAGCCTTTGTAGTAACAAATTTTCCCACAGAATATCATGGGCCTTAATTGCAGGCAAGATTAGACATTGTCCTCTCTTAAGATTACTGTGTACCCCCTATCTTAAATATTTAAGCATCCATGTTAACCTATGGGGAAATTTTGTCCTTTAATAATTAATTTCAGAATAAATTTAATTTAAATGTATTAAAAATCATTTCTTCAAAAAGACAAAACTGTAGAAATGTGTGAAAAGTTGTCCTCTACAACACTAACAAATATTTTGCAAAACTATTGGTTTTTGTATTAATTATTAAAGCAGAAAATTTCCCCATAGGTTAACATGGAACCTTGAATATTCAAGATGGCGGGTACACAGCAACCTTAAGTTAAGGGGCCTTTGTTAACCGAAATATGCATTATTTTTGAGGCGGACCTTCAACTTTTTGCGGAAGATTCCCAACTTGTTTTATAGCACAGCCACTGATTCAAATGATTATAAATCACTCTGAATTTTTTTGAGGCTCTCAAAGTCAGTTTTTTTGTAGTAGTATCAGAAGTTGCAAAGCTTCATGAAGGTTTATATAGATAGAATGGTTTTGTTGGTTAAAGGTAGAATTGAAGCTGTGTGAAGAAAGTTGCAGATCAAGTTGTGAGTTTTAATGGAATTGCTAGTTCTAACAGAATTGTAGCTTTCGGTGATGTTTGATGCTATGTGGCTGGATTCAAAAGTACTTTAGATGAAATTCTGTTACGATGGTTCAGCGAATCAAATCGAAGTATCAGAGTGATGGGGTGCACTGAGAAAAAAAAACATACCGCCTTTAACTAGGACGAATAAGGGGTTATTTTCTAAATCCCTAAAATAGAAATATAGATTTCCGAGCTATGCGTATAGGCACGCCAATAAGATGAATAGGCGAAATGCTCGAGAATTTCTAGTCTATATATTTCTAGAGGGCGAAACAATATTCTGAATATTATGAATCCTTTGCACTGTGAGAAACTCTTGCTTAATTTTCTAGAATTGGGTCATAAATCAATGTTATAGTTACTAAAACTCGCCTCTTGTATTCGCATTTATTTGTAGAGATTTTTAAATGAGTTTGACCTCGGTAATACAGGCAAACGCTCTAGAATTCTAATGGGGGTTTCTATAACTCGCTTTCAAAGGCGACTAGATTTTATAAGGATGACATGGAACTATTTTTACTAGAGCCAAAATTTAGGTTCTAGATGTCAGTTACAGAATTTTTTCTCAGTGTGACTTTGGACTACCCCTAGGGGTGAATCTCAGACCGACGTCTATTGCCCACTGCATAGCTATAGTGGGACGTTAAAACCTACTCAGATTATCTGTTACGATATTTATTCAAAGTTAGTTTCCGCCCCACTAGTGGCAAAGCAATTCTGTTTTCAAAGCTGATAAACGGAAAGTGCCTGGTTCGATCCTAGGTTGCACTCGTCGACGTATTCTTTCGAAATTTTCCGTAGTCTTCTCCGAAACTCGCATGAATACGGGCTTATTACCCCTTAGAAATATCCCTACGGAGGGCATACCCCCCAGGCCAAGGACCACGGCTGATCACTGCCGAGTTAGTCGGCCGTGCTAGGAAGCTCATGTAGTCAATTGTCCTTAACCTGATCTATTTAAGTCGCGATGCATCCAAAGCATAGGGGATGTTTCTTGAACAGTTTTTCGAAGAAGTTCGAAAGAAAATTTGAGAAGCCTACACTGAGAAAAAAAAATATACCGATTTCATCTAGAATGAATAAGTGGCCATTTTCTAAATCCATTAACTAGAAATATAGATTTCCGAGCTATGCGCATAAGGCATGCTAATAAACTGAATAGACAAAATGATAGAGAATTTCTAGTCTACACATTTCTAGATGGTGAAACAATATTCTGAATCTTTTGTACGGCGAGAAATTCTCGCTTGATTATCTAGAATTGGGTCATAAACCAAAATTATAGTTGCTGAAAGCCGTCTCTTGTGTTCGCATTTATTTGAAGATATTTTCAAATAGGTTTGACCTCGATAATATAGAGAAACTCTCTAAAATTCTAATAAGGGTTTTCAGAACTCTCTACCAAAGGGGACTAGAATTTATAAGGATGACATGGAACTATTTTTTCTAGAACCACAATGCAGATTCTAGATGTCAGTTACAGAATTTTTTCTCAGTGTACTCGAGTTTCTGAGAGAGATTTCAGCTAGGAGATAATCCCAATATACGTCGTAAGTCAAAGTAAATTTAATATCAACAGTAATCTAAGCGAACACTTGCTTCATTCCTTTATTTTGCATCTCACTTATTACATTGAACTCTTCAGTTAGCAGGTATTGCTCAGCCAGACTTTAGAGACTGATCTTACGTAGCCCCCCCCCCCCCCCAAAAAAAAAAAAAAAAAAAAAAAAAAAAAAGGATAATTTTGGAGGGAAGGAAACATATGTTGGAAGGAGGAAAAAAAAAGTTATGTCTTACCAAACCAGTAATGAAAGATCTCTGTTATTTCCTTTCTATCCTATTTTGTATAATAGATTCGTCCGAGTCACATGACCCGCCTTCAATCCTTTGAAAAGCGGTGCTAAGTTTCTCCCATAATTAAATTAATAATAAACTGGTTGTATTAAAAATTTTTGTCTCTCTTGCCTAACATTTCGACATTTTCAGTAGCTATTTAGGAGGTTGCAGAAAAAACAACATAAACTCACAACTTGTTCCAATGGGGTGGCTTCGCGCGTGCAGCTATGTAGTGTAGTTCTTGTTCTTTCTATCGTTAACAAATATATATAAAGTATAAATATATATGTTCTTTTCAAAACAACAATTGGCGACAATATGAATATCTTATGATATATGTGTTTAGAATCAGTAACAGATATAGAAGCCGCCGACTTTTTATTTATTGGTTGGCAGTTCGCACCTCACGTCTTCCTCATTTGATAATGTAACGACACTATGACTCATAAGATGTCAAGATGAAAGACTGTTGTGCTAACCAAACGACATATTTCACGAAGTATCCTCAGCGGAATGCCTGCTGGACATGTCCAAATTTATGAAACGACCTTTCATTGTCGGAACGTTTACCGTCAAAGAACCGATGCTTTGACAAAAGCCATGAACAGACGTGATTAGATTAATAGATTGCTAATGTTTCAATTTCTTTCAGTTATTTTAAGGCTATATTTTCAAATACACACTGATTACATTCTGGTAATAAATTCACATATTCCATTTCTTTCTGTAAATGTTTGTTCCTTTTATTTTCCAATAGTTTTTTCAGATGTCAATCAACCAAATAACAGTCTACTCCCCCTCCAAAAAAAAAATAATATACTCGGAGCATCACAAATCTTTCTTTTATTATCAAGCCTATCTATACCAAACACTCAGAGGGTCGTTCTAAAAATGCATTTCATTCCAGGGGGACTGCAGTGTTTAAAATTTAAATAGTGAATCCCTGGATGGATGGCCCTCCCTCCTCCTATGTTGTTTTTTCTAGGAAGAGTCAGAAGGAATTTTTTTATATTTTTGTTATGATGACAGAAGACATCTATTTTTAAATGTTATGAAATCCGCTACAACTTTACTGGGCGCGGTGCTGGTGTGCCACCCCTATTCTATATCGTGTTATATAACAGCGCCACCTACTGGTTAACGTGAACAAATATTTATCTGAAATCTGAAAAACGATGTGTAGAAGCTTCACCAATACGTGTAAAAGGACATCTGAAAAAAGTTTTATGTAACAAAGTTAACGAAATTCGTTAGAGATGTTACTGAGGTATCGACTTTTGGTACCACTTCGGATTTTCCCCAGATTTTGGCAAACTCATCTGTTCATTGGAATCAACTAATACATCCGAAACGATATGTAAAACATAGTTAATATAGCTAGTTTGAAGAAAATCTGTTCAGCCCATTTTAAAAAACGCACTTGAGAGACATAAGATTGATCTACTTATACAGGAGGCCTATCATACCATAATGAGCTGATAATTACGAAAATACATCTAAAAGGGTGTTTATGTAGCAAATAAGAAAAAAAATCGTTAAATACTTTTTTTATTATTATTTAGATACGGGCTTATGATCCTACTTCTGGTTTTCCAGTTTTCCAATTTTCACAAAAAGCTGACAGACTGATTTGCTTACCTGAACTGTTTTAATTACGAAATATCGTGGATATATCTTTTTAACGTTTCCAAGGAAATGATAGTCAGATCACCCCTCCCCCTTTACACAAACACACAAAAATGCGTATGAGCCCATTGGCTAGCTTCCAAAAAAAAAAAAAATCCTCTTTTTAGATTCAGGAGACCTTAAAACACGTAAATCAGTTGAAAACTAAATATTGAAATTTTTGGCCGAATAGAATAAATATTTTCATTACCTACAGTAATCGGATAATGTAAGTATAAAAGAAATTCTGCACTAACTCTCGATTATGGGAATATAATCACGTAACAATCAATTGTTCGCCGTAAATGCATCCCTCCACTATCTGGCAACAACCTGTCAACGCAGTAAACTTTTAACTGTCAAATGTCACAACTCACCACCCCTCCCTTGCTGTCACATCCACTCCTTATATGAAGGACCAACGCTCAAATCACGATTAAAAAAAAAAAAAAAAGAGGAGAAAGAAAAATCTCAAAAACCTATCCCAAGTGATCACTTACCAACAGCAATTCGATTGTTGGTACATTTTGTCAAAATAAATGTTAAAAACCGACAAAAGAAAAAAAAAACTATAGATGGGAGAACTTTTAGAGTTGAATTTGTCTTGTTGAGCAGAATATCGCATGGAGTACCTCTCGTAAAGTTGTCAACATCTATGATAGATGAGGTACCAGCAACATGTGACTGCACTAGTCATAATCTCGACAACCTATCGGTTCGCGGCACAGTTTTCTCTAAAAGAAAGAAAGAAAAAAAAATTGTCCTCCGTTGGGTGGTTTTCAGTGTCGGCGATAAACAGCTGTCATGTGTACGTATATCCGTAGTTTTCATGAATACAATAACTGTCACTTGTTTGTTTTCGTTGAAAAAAAATCATGTCATAACATGACAAAAGTTATTACATTCAATCGATCTTTTCAAGCATGTTTTTTTTTTTTTTTTTTTTTTTTTTTTTTTTTCTGGGGTGAGAAGAAACTAATTAAAGTTATTTCATAGGTAACCATTTTGATAAGTAGCAAGCTGTGATCATCAGATGGTGTTTGGGTTTTGGGATTAAGGCCGACTATACGAGGGCGCTAGGCCTGAGATACGAGAGTGCTAAGCCTAGTGCCCTCTATGAGAGGTGTGTTGGTATTGGTGTTTGGGTATAAGGCCGACTGACTGCTCTAAAGTCCTAGACCAGTGCCTTCCGTGGAGATCTTCTGGAGGGGTCCTAGCTCATACTTACGCAAGTTTCGGAGAAAACCACGGAAAACTCCGAACGGCTAGGCTAACGAGCGCGATCTGGGATTGAACCCGGCACCTCACGTCTACCAGCTTTGAGTGCAGAACTGCTCGGCCGCTGGTAGGCCTCCTCCATGGGAAGACTTACTAGGGTGCCCTACGAGAGTTGGCTAGTTAATGGACAATTTGCACCCATGGGGGATTTGAACAAAAGCCTATTTTTCTGGTAGTTTTAGGCTCATAAATTTCAAAAAGTTTATGAAAAATGCAAAAAAAGTTCTCCTTAATTTCAAAAATAACTTTAAAATTAGCCAAAAATCACGTGACTTCAAAACGCTGCCTGACGTCACACTTTATGATTCTTTAATGTTTACATTTTGTTATCCTAGGTAGCAAGCAGCAATTCGCTTTAACTTTCGTAATTATCAACCATTTATGTGATTTCTGAGCATTTCTTTTTCATCTTATAACCATTTAATACCATTATCATCATTTTTCATTATCATTATTTTCAATTGTTTTCTTTTCATGGCGGTTGTCCAATGTTTTCGTTTAATAGGATCCTGTGGAACGCTAAAGAATAGCTTTTGAGAAGCATTTAGCCGTTGTATTAGTGCAGAGTGGTACAATACAATATTTATATTAGGATCTTTTAATATCCGTCATTATTATAAAATACAAAACCTATTTCACTGATTCAAGAAGCAAAGCAAAGCACAAAATCGAATGTAAACAACGATTACTTCCGTTTGTTGTCATAAAGAGTGACGTCACGATATTTTATACTGCGTTTTCTCGATAGAGTAAATAGTGCGACGTTAAAATTGTTATAAATCAGTCATTAGATTTCAAATGAAGAAAATGTTTGTATTTATTTTCTTAGCTTTTCATATTCTATTATATAAGAATAAAATCAGAAAACGTGCAAATTCTCTACTGTGAGGTTTAAGCCCGATTGATTGCCTTAGGGTCCTAGACCTATTGGTGGAATATCCTCCGAGGAGGGTCTTTCTAAGGGGTAGTAGTTCATATTCATGCGAGTTTCGGAGAAAACCACGAAAATTCGGAACGGCTAAGCCGACGAGTGTGACCTGGGATCGAACCCGGCATTTCTCGTTTACCAGCTTTGAGCGCAGAACTGCTCAGCCACTGTGACCATCAGAAACTTTCGTATCAGGAGTGAACAATCCGAGGTACCCGGCCACATGCGGCCTGTGACAGAATTTGCAGAAGTTATCAATTGGTATCTTTTGTAAATTCAATAAGCATTTGGAAATACATTTTGAGTAGAGACAAACATAGACGGTCAAGTTAGATATCAACAAAAACACGTTGGAGCTGCAATAACACAGTTTCTGATTGAGAGATCAAAATTTACTAATCGATAAATTAAAATTAAACATCATTACATGTATAAGTTATATCAGTGTCTTTCATATTTTAAGCAAGTCACTATTTAAACATTATGAACATTGTATACATATATATAACATGTATACAGTGCGGCGATACTGTCCGTTTCGAAACTCTCATCTGATAAGCACCCAAATGGAAGCCCACTGGTAAGCTATTGTCACAGGCAATAGGGACAGACACCCGAGAGTCTGCGAACGAGTGGGTCACTGCCGAAGGCAGCGGAGAACCAAAGCGGGCTTTAAAGCAATTTCATGATTTCTTTAAATTTTATTTTTGTTTGTAAAGTGATGTAGAAAAAAGTTTCCTTTAAATATAGTGACCAGCGAAGCGAGAAAAGCCTTCGTTCATTCACTACCTTCATTGATTTCATGAATTAAAAAATGGTTTCGTTAACAAACTTTGATCTATTGGCACGCAGGCAGCATCAGGTCGAGTTTTGTACATTTCGAGTTTGATTTTGAAAATTTTCCCGCTTTCGGAATTCGGTTCGTTCCCGAACCGGGGCTTTGCTAGTTTAAAATAAGTGAGAGATGTTGAAAATTGGCTATTTAATGGGCTTTTTTGTTGATTATAAAAACACTTCGTAGACACCCCTTTTAACATGTTATGGTTTTTTCCGTGCTATTTTAAAATACGTGAATGCATACTATATTTCACGTTAAGTTGTCATGTTTTATTTGTATGTTTTATCGTGTGAGCCGAAGAGCGACTGTATGTGATAATAATGTCATACTGCTATTTTCATGCGACGATTAAACGTCTAGCACCCGGATAATGCATAGGCATATAGGTCAAGGGCTGCAAAATATTCAAGCCTATTAAAGATTTCTAAACGATTTCATGTTCACTATGGGATGTTTCTTATTGGAAATGGAGTATTACGTTTGTGTACAGGGACACCCGAAAGAAATCCAAAGCATTGTATTCTACGAGAAATATCTCTATAAACCACATTTTGATACATTTATTTTGCACAAATCGTAATAAAATTGATATTTATTATTCGTGTGCACAAAGAAAAAGCTTTTTTTTTTCTTTTTTTTTTCTTTTCTCTTCTTTCTTTCTTTCTTTTTACTTCCTTATACAAAGTATGAGGAAGTATAGTAATCCCGATTTGCGAAATGGATTTTGTATTTCACATTGCTCGAAAACGAATGATCGCTGAATGTTGCCAATTTATACGTGTGACTGTCACGATGTCTAGTTGTACATCTGCAAGTGTCGTCTTAACACGAGCTCTCGATTTACAGATATCAGTGACTTTATACGATTTTTCGTGACGTCTGTATGTGTATGAGTGTGTATCTCGCATAACTCAAAAACGGTTGGATGTAGAACGTTGCGAATTGGTATATAGGTTTGCTATAACATCTAGTTGTGCACCTCCCTTTTTGGTCTTTCTGTGACTATCCGTTTTGGAGATATTTACGAAAATTATATTCATAATGGCAAATATACAAAAGAAAAAAAAAAAAAAAATGGCCATCATATGTGACCTACCATCACAGAGATTTCAAAATAAGGTAATGGTAGAACCCGTAATGATATTATTATGAAAGTTGTCAACACTTTTGCGTGTAGAAAAGTAATTTGTAAAAGCATAAGCAGGTTCTAGTCGACGAATGCATTTTATTTAATGAATATTCAACCCGTAAATAGGGCCCGTAATGATATTTTTCGAAAGTTGCCAATATTTTTGCGTGCTGAAAGTAATTCCTAAAGACATAAACAGGTTCTAGTCGATGAATGCACTTTATTTTGTTTTAGTCTTGTTTGTCATTTAAAAAACTTTCGAAGAATTTAGTTCAGCGCTATAAACCAATGAATCTCTCCGGAAAATTGCAGAATTCTGTGCTTATTGAAGTTAGAGCTTCCAAACTTAGGCAAGCCTATACTGCAAATTCTTTTGCCAAATTCGGTCGTCAAGTCGCCAAAATCGATGCAAAATCGCCAAAATCGATGCCAAGACAACAATTAGCGTTGACTACAAACTTGGCGACTTGGCGATATTAGTGATCCAATTTGGCGGCAAATATTGTTTCAGGGTAGCCTGAATGAGTAAATACTTTCTCAATTTTAACTGAATTAATTGTTTCTTTAAAATGTATAATTTTTCACCTCTAATTTTCGGCAAAGAGAACAAAAGTAGGTCATCTATACTCCAAGGATTTTAATTAAACTCTAAGCTATGAATCTACCAATGAGAGATTCTGTAATAAGCCATTCCTGAAGAAACTAGTTCGGCGGTATAATAATCTTATTATTATCATGACTTTTGTGGTTAGAGTAGTAGGTTTTTAGCTTTTTTTCAGTTACATCACACAAAATGTCAATGTTTTCATAACAACATGTATATTCCAATGGGTGTATAAAGAAGTCATGTAGTGCCCACATCAGATTTTTTTTTTTTTTTTTTTTTTAGAATAAAGTATAATAACAATAAGATTTGCAGAGCCACACAAAAATATTCAGATACATTAAGGGCTATAAGCAGGGATTGCATTTTCGATTTTATAAAAAAAAAAAAAAAAATTTACACTTTTCAACAATTCTGAATTTAAACTAGTATGTTGTGGCCACCACAACACTTTCTTCTATATTTTCCTATACAAATTCACTCAGTAACAATTAAAAAAAAAAAAATTCATTTTCTCTTTTTTTTTTTTTTTTGTTAAAAGAAAAAAAAAATGATAACTTTGTTTTAAATTATCACATATTTATTGACCAACCATTCGTTTTAAAGGTATTAACGAGATCTTTCGAAAGATACCCATCTGGAAAATTTACCCCCCCCCCCCGGGGGGGTTCTTCCTCCCAGGGGGGAAGCGATGCCCCCACATGCACAATTTTTTTTTCCTAATTAACTGCTACTATTATCAATAATTCATATTAATTTTACAATCACAGGTTAAGAATAACTCTCATTATGTACATTTATACGAAATTTTATTCTATACTGCCATGTTAAAAATTTAGAAAAAATACGATCACAGCGCCACCTGTTGAGCAATTGATCCCCAAATATAATCAGCACCAGTTTATGTCAGGGGCCAACTTTAAGCATCCAACCCGTGAAGCTTAGCCGTATCCAGGCAGGCAGGGGCTGTCCAAAGGTTTCTGAGTCAGGGGTCAACTAAATACCAAGTTTGGTTAAATTTCGTTAAAAAAAAAAAAAAAAAAAATCGATAACTTTGTTTTAAATTATCACATATTTATTGACCAACCATTCGTTTTAAAGGTATTGACGAGACCTTTCGAAAGATACCCATCTTGAAAATTTACTGTTGTCGAGGGGGGTGGGGGGTGGCGAAGCTCCTACACATACAAAATTTTTTTCCTAGTTGACAATCTCTATTATAAATCATTCTTGTAAATTTCATAATGATTACTTGAAAATAATTCTCTTTATGCACATTTATACAAAATTTTGTCCTATACCACGATGTTAAAAATTTTGAAAAAGCGTGATGGCAACGCAACCTGTAAGACAATTTTTACCAAAAGTTGACAGGCACTAATTTATGTCAAGGTGCAACTACATACCAATTTGTATGAAATTCTGTGCAGTAGTTCCTGAGATACAGTTGCCACAAAATTTTGTCACACACACACAGACTGATAGACAGACAGACAGACATTTTCTAAAAATGGTCAAATCGTGTTCTACAGCTCTCAAAACGTGTAAATCCATCAAAAACCCGAGGTCGAAAATTTTTACGAATCCAATACTTTCTTCTGCTGAATATAGAAGAAAGTAAAAAGCTCACACTGATGAAATTTGCCTACACACCAAATCATATAATATTCAGCCTTTAGGACTATGGTTTCCGGATATCCTTCATGAAAGCGGTGGGCATGATAACTCTTGCTAACCTTATCTTAAGTTAAAAATAAATAAATATTAAATAAATGAAATAATAACAATAATAAAAAAAAAAAGAAAGAAAGAAAGAAAGAAAATTATTAAAAATTCTGTCAGACACAGAATTTAGCTTAGTTCGGAGGACTATTAATTTCAGTCTGTAAAATTTTTATTTTTTATTACTTTCTTCTATGTTCAATAGGAAAAAATAAATATTGGATTCGTAAGTAGGGTACGGATGAGAGTTCTAACTCAGGTGGGGGAGGGACCGAGGGACCGGCAAGTCGTGCGGGTGTCACGCGGAGCTCGGAGCGTGTCAATCATGTTCACGACCTTTGCGGAGCTCGGAGCAACCTCCTCTGACTTAATCGTGAAACGTGACGAGGGTATTAATGAGGAAATTTAATTAAAAAAATTAATGAGTGGTTTATTGTAAAAGGTGATGATGGTTTTAAAGCGATGTTTGCGGTAGAATGAAAAAAGCAGGATATTGTTTGTGACTCATTAGGAAATTAATTAGGAGGTTAATTAAGAGGTTAATTAGGAGGTTAATTAAGAAATTAATTAAAAAATTAAAGATTTTGAAATAAATAAGGAATCGATTGAATTTAAGGATGTAGATGGGATATAGTATGAAAGAAATAGAGAGGTTTGACTGGGGTTCGAACCCGACACCTCGCAGTAAAAATATTTCAGTAGTTTTCGCGTGTGTGTGTGAGTGATTTTTATAGTATATGTCTGCAATGTTCTTTTAAAACTATGAATGCTAGTGCCCGAAAAGAATTCAATCGTTTTAATGATATTGATTAGAGAATAATAATTAAGAAAAATATTAATTAAGGATCTTCTTGTAAAAAATCATCAAATATTTTCCGAAAAAAAGACAATGAAAGCAAAAATTAAGTATAAAGAATGAAAGAAAGTTTAGAAACATAGATTTTGACTGAGATTCGAACCTGCTACCTTGCAGCAAAAAAATATTTCAGCAGTTTTCGCATATGTGTGAGTGATTTTTCTATTATATGCCTATGCAGATCTTTTTTAGCCTAAGAATACTATTGTCTGAAAATTAATCAACTATAAAAATGATATTAATTACAGAATAATAATTAAAATAAATTAATAAAAAATAATAATTAAAGATCTTGTAAAAATTCACCAGATGTTTAAAAACTCAAATGTGTAAGTGAAATTAGATTAGGATGAAAGATGAGAATTGTTTTTTGAAAGATAACTAAAAAAGAGTGATTAAATTTCTTATTAATTAATTAATTGAAGAAAGTTCGTTAAAAAATACTTTTTCCATAAAATTTTTTAAATCGTTAATAATCAGTATCTATTTTAAACTGTATTTATATATATATATATTTTTATTATAAATAGAATAATGTTTGATGAAGAGTGTACGCGAAAGCTAATATTATCCGATTTTTCATTACTATTAATTCTCCTCGAAAACGTGAAGGTCATATCCACCCTCCCCGAACCTGTTATTTCACCCCCTACCCACACCCTCGAAGGGTTTGACAATTCCTGACTTCTTAGAGATGAGAGAGAAAATATCAGATTTTTATTTTTATTTATTTATTTATTTATTTTTTTTTTAGATTTCCGCTACCTTTTTTAAAATATAAATTCATTTCTTACATTACTTTTGAATAAACTTTACCCGCTTCTACACTTAGAATTTTGGCGAGATTTTAAAACAGTAATATTTTACGATATATTTAACAAGATTTTTAAAGCATTTGGCGATAAGATAATTCAGATTTGGCAAGAAACATACAATATTAATATCGAGTGAAGTAAAATTTTATCACTTGCTAACTTTTTTTCCTGGAGCGAGAACGCTTATTTTATAACCCGAATCCAGTGTTACATATTGGTAATTCGTGTTAGAGATGAGTCTACCCATAGAGATACCTATTTTAAATCAACCGTTAACCCAATCGCGAATGGATGACAAGAATTTGTGCAAATTTCCGATATGTCCAACTTGTGATAGAACATTTTGTAAAAAGTCTAATTTAATTCGACATTTGAAGGTTCATACGGGTGTGAAACCTTTTATTTGTAATGTATGTCAAAAATCATTTAGAAGACCCGACGATTTGAAAAGACATTTAAAAATTCATGAAAAGACTCTTACAGAATATGGATGTGAGCAATGCAATGAAAGTTTTAATCACAAGTATGATTTATCGATTCATGTTAGAAAAAATCATAAAAAAACTTTATCTAAGCATGTTTGTGATGCATGTAGTGAAATCTTCAGATGGAAATATGAATTATTGAAACACATAAGAAAAAATCATCGAAGGCCTTCGCCCCAACATTTTTGTGAATCATGTAATGAAGTATTCAATAGTAAAATTGATTTGTATTGTCATTTACATACTTCAGTCAGACATCAGTCAACACCAAAGACTGCAGAAAATTCTTCCCAAGATTCACTTAAGGAGAAAACTAAGTTTTTTAAAAGACGAAGTGCTGTTTTTGTACATACATCAACTATCTTTGACAATGAAAATAATGATATGGATTTGTTATCATTTTTTAAAAATTTAAGAACTAACATTTTAACCGAATTGAACTTTCAATTAAGTGATAAAAAAGGGATGAAATGGTTTATAGTTGTTAAACTCGCCCTTAAACGTTCTATGGATGGTAAAGAAGAATTTATTTCCCATCATTTGCAATCAAAAACCTTTACTACATCTTCATCAAGTGATTTGAATAATGATCTTGAAAATGCTTTCAACAAAATGATAGAAAGTTTTGAAGAATTTACTGATCAAGAATTAGGTTGTACTTTAGTTGAAATTAGCAAATTACAACTTTGTATGGTAAAATTTTAACTCGTGTATCACCTATCTCATGTATTTTCATTATATTCAATAAATTGGAAAACAAAAGTTTCTACATAATTTGTTAAATAAAACCCAACATTAGTTATTTTAAGACATGTTCCCTAAGAATTATTCAATAATCTATGTCAAATAAAGACTTTCCAACTACATTTTTTTACCACTTTTCACTACTTTTCATCACTTTACCATAGTGAAATGGTCCACGTCAATGCTACATTCACTCAGTTTTTCTTTTCCAGATACCAAGTTTGTAAATGATGAACGCTAACTTTGAAAAAATTCAGAGCTGAAAAAATATTAATATATGTTTTATTAAATACATTCATGTTCACAGATGCATACTTAAGTTTTCTAAAGTGTATTTTATCATACTTAAAAAATATTTTAACCAAGTATTGTCGATTACAAACATATGTATACTTGAAAAATTTTACAAAGTATTTTAGAAATTAAGATAACTTATTCTTGAATAAAAATATAAGAAACTCATTTTTACTAATGTTAAGAATGAAAATGTAAGGTAAAATCTCATTCATATAAATTTAAGACACTACAAATATTTGAAAAATCATGAAGTGTGGACTTTTAATGTTTCACTTATGTTACTAACGCATCTTATTTTACAAAGTACTAAGTTTTTTAAAGTCATTTAGTTTGAAGTTTTTCACACAAATGTTTATAAACGAAATTTTTTGTAAATGAAAAATTTTACACAAATTATTTTAATACAAATACTATCACAGAAAAATTAACTTTTTGTTTTAAATTGGAAATGTAAGCTAAAAATCGAACACTAATCAAATTTAGAAGCTGCAGATGTATGAAGAAATCATGAACTTGAAACTTATGTATTAACAACCTTCCTTCTTTGAAAATACTAAACCACGAGTTTTGACAAATCTGTAATCAACTGTTAAAAAAATCATAGATCTTAGAATATTTTTTACCCTAAAAAGTTTAACGTAGATGCGACACCCATAAAAATTCAGAGTGAAAGTGTCCAAATTATCTGTTTAGACATGTTGATAAACTAGAATTTTACACAAGATTCGAGTATTATAGCAAGGTATGAGATAATATTTGGGTAAATTTCCCCTAATATTGGCGATAGTTATAAAAATTTGGCATGAAATAAGAGAATTTGGTGTAAATTCTTAAGTAAAACTGATGAACGAAGAAAAAATTTGAATTAGTTACTACTATCTTTTCTCGCTGTAGAGTTGTCTAAGTTCTCATACTTAGTAGTTTTTAAACATTTTTAAAGTCTTACTTTTAGAGTGATTTTTTATACTTTTCTAAACTGAAGTACAAAATGGATAATACTTTATCGTCTGAGGAGACTCACGTTTCTGTTCAACACCCCCCTTCATCAAGTTTTGAAGATGAGAAGTTATCCAAGCTTTTTATTTGTCCAACATGCAATAAGTCATTTTTTAAAAAATCCTATCTTACTAGACATGTTAGGGTTCACAATGATATTAAACCTAATATTTGTTACGTGTGTGAGAAAGGATTTGTTACTTTACATCGTTTAAAAAGACACATGGAAACCCATAGAAAAATTTCCATAAGATACAAATGTGAATATTGTATTGAAAATTTCAATCGCAAGTGTGATTTATTTAAACATAAGAGATTATTTCATCAAAAAGTCTTAAATGAACATGTATGTATTACTTGTAAAGATGCTTTTAAACACAAGTATGAATTAGAAAAACACAAGAGGGTGCATTATCGTAAACCTGAGTATCTATGTGAGGAATGTTCTATAACCTTTTCAACTAAACATGCTTTTTCAAAGCATAAGCGTAAAAGTCATAAAAAGACTTTACATACATACTGTTGCGACGAATGTACTGATACTTTTTCAAATAAACGACATTTTTTAAAACATAAGAGAAATATGCATAAAAAATCTTCAATGCAAACTAGATGCGATGAATGCAGTGAAAATTTTCAGTGTAAGTATGAGTTATTGCAACATAAGAGAAAGAATCATCTTAAAGACTTTAACATACGTAGAAATTGTAATGAACGAAGTACTAACAATGAATTACCAACAGTTAATAATGACAGTGAGAATCTGGACTTGTTAAATTTTTTGGATAATTTTCACATTGAATGTATGAATGGTGTTTTTGACTTACCTTCCAACAACTTTCAGAATGAAAATATGGACTTAGACTTAAAAAATTTTTTGAACAATTCGAATGTGGAATATACAAGTGAAAATAATATTGAGGATTTATCTACCAAAGTTGAAAATAAGGACTTAAATAATTTTAACCTGATACAAACTGATTTACCTCTAGTAAACTGCGACAATGAAAATCTAGACTTGCTAAATTTTTTGAATAACTTTAATATCGAATGTATGAACGATATCCCAACAATATAGATTTGTGCGAATTTGCTGTTTCGTATTATTGTGAATGAATTTCAAATAAAAAGATTTCAATGAAAATGGTTTGTTTTAATTTTTATTACAAAATCACCTTTTATATAATATTTTCTATTAGAATACAAACTTAAGTGTCATCTTTTTAAAATAAAAACATGTAAAAAGTTTACTTGTGTGTTAACGATATACTTTTTCATTACTGTAGAAGTATTGTTTGAGTATAATATTTAAACACTAAGTAAAAATTATACACGATAGCAGTTTTATAAACTATCAAACTTACATCGAAGAAGAAAAAACTTGTAAAATTGTTTTACCACACAACTGTAAAGTACTTGTGAAAATCTTAAATGAATTTATCTTAATAACAATTTTCCTGAAAAACTAACTTATAAAAATTTTAGATATAATTATGAAGTTAGTATTTTCCTAAGTATCACGTTTGAATCTTACTTTGAATATGCATCATCAAAGTGTTTTGTACTTTAACTAAAATCACAATCTCTATTCTAAAGAGTGTAAAAATAATTTTTGAGTAACAACTTTTATATATAGATACTTTCACGATTGTATTTTAACTTTTTTTTTATTTTTAGAATACAGAAAATATTTTATAAGAATTGTGAAAGATTAATTTTAGGAGTTTGTAAAATTTCACAATTTTTTTTCTTAAACATTTTTGTCAAATGCTTTCCTGACGTCACATCACTTAGAAAAAATTAATTGTTTTTAGCAGAATTGCTAACACAAAGCATTAAGTTAGAAAATTTGTAGATAAAACTTAAAAGGTATGAAAAACCATATGTGATGTAATAACAGAAATATATATAGTTTCAAGTTTAGACATGGTTGAACAAGCTTGAGGAGATGCTAAAACCTGTTGCTGACGTCATAACGCGTGTGATGGAAGATTATAATCATTGGATATGAGTTCCCCCTAATACACTACGTCACGAACCCATGATGTGACAAAAACAACCATTTTGCTCACACTTCTCACCTTTGTTGGACTTATATTATTTTACTCTGCATATTAACGATAATCTGTAAAAAAACTTTGTCGTTTTTACACTTTGTTGTCAAAAGTTTTCGTCTAAACATCAAATGATATATTTTAGTCATCTTTTCAGTATAAGGAAAGTTGATACTTTTCTCATGTATAGTAAAATTATGATTAATCGAAATCCCGATATGACTTAAACCACTGTCCTATAGAAATATTTCAAACATATATGTTTAAAACACTGATGTTTTACCCCAATGAGAATAATGAGTATGATTTAGAAGTATTTCAATCATATATACAGCCTCATGTACATGAAAAACTTAAGTCTGAATTAAAAGAAAAGCATACCCTGAAGTGGTATATGGTTATGAAAGTATCCTTGGAGTGTAAAAAACCTGATGAAGACATGGAGGAGACACATACATATTTTAGAAGTTCCTGTATTATCGAACTTATCGAAGATACTATTGAACAGCATATTAGCGAAGGATATGCAAAAATTAATATGTCCTTAGAAGATTTCATCCAAAAATTCACTATTAGGAATTTAAAATGGCTAAATACCATCCTCTAGCTGCTAGTAGCTATATTAAGCTACCTTCAAAACTTGTTTAAAAAGATTTGGGGCGTCACATATTTCTACAAATGTGACGGGTGGAGGTGGGACCCCCAAGTAAATAAATTAAAAAAATTTCTATATATCATTCAAAAATAAAACTTAATCTTGAAAAATAGTAGTGTGAATTTTTTTTAAGTTCATACGTAAAAACTTGTACACATATATGTACCATCGTGAATTAATATGCACTAGTTTTACATGTCACTGAGTTATGTTTGACTAATTTCAAATTTATCCTCATCTGTCACGAATACATAATTTAACAAAAAGTACTTATGTTTACCCACAATTCTTGACTTATATTATTTTATTTTGTGTATTAAACTGACGACCTGTAAAAAACTTTATCGTTTTTATACACTTTGAAGTAAAAATTTTCACTCTAAACATCGAATTATCTTTTTGCAAACATGAATTGATATGTATTTGTTTTAAATATCACTAAGTTACATTATACCAAAGTATATTTTCTAATATTTAAACAATTTTCATTTTACAAAAATTAACTTGTATGCATTTCTAGGTCTTTAATAAAAATCTTTTAATTTTTTTCTCTCAAAGACTTTAAACTATTGGAGATGTTTGTACTTTAAGTACAATCCAATACTATTTGCATAACAATGTGGAACATCATATGTTAAGAAAATCTTAAATTTTGTCTAAGTTGCAAATCTCAGTGAAAGTATTTTAAGATTACTTTGCTAAAATTTACTAAGTATTACAATATTTTTCAGTTATTAAACGAAAAATTGTTAATTTTAGATTGTATTTAACAATATTTCCTAACGATTATAATTACAAGCATGTGTGTGTATGTGACTTAGTGAATTTAGTATTTCTTGTCAAAACTTTTTTGTGGAATTCTCTTCTTTAGTGAAACACTTAGTAAATTTTAGCAAAGTAATCTTAAAATACTTTCACTGAGATTTGCAACTTAGACAAAATTTAAGATTTTCTTAACATATGATGTTCCACATTGTTATGCAAATAGTATTGGATTGTACTTAAAGTACAAACATCTCCAATAGTTTAAAGTCTTTGAGAGAAAAAAATTAAAAGATTTTTATTAAAGACCTAGAAATGCATACAAGTTAATTTTTGTAAAATGAAAATTGTTTAAATATTAGAAAATATACTTTGGTATAATGTAACTTAGTGATATTTAAAACAAATACATATCAATTCATGTTTGCAAAAAGATAATTCGATGTTTAGAGTGAAAATTTTTACTTCAAAGTGTATAAAAACGATAAAGTTTTTTACAGGTCGTCAGTTTAATACACAAAATAAAATAATATAAGTCAAGAATTGTGGGTAAACATAAGTACTTTTTGTTAAATTATGTATTCGTGACAGATGAGGATAAATTTGAAATTAGTCAAACATAACTCAGTGACATGTAAAACTAGTGCATATTAATTCACGATGGTACATATATGTGTACAAGTTTTTACGTATGAACTTAAAAAAAATTCACACTACTATTTTTCAAGATTAAGTTTTATTTTTGAATGATATATAGAAATTTTTTTAATTTATTTACTTGGGGGTCCCACCTCCACCCGTCACATTTGTAGAAATATGTGACGCCCCAAATCTTTTTAAACAAGTTTTGAAGGTAGCTTAATATAGCTACTAGCAGCTAGAGGATGGTATTTAGCCATTTTAAATTCCTAATAGTGAATTTTTGGATGAAATCTTCTAAGGACATATTAATTTTTGCATATCCTTCGCTAATATGCTGTTCAATAGTATCTTCGATAAGTTCGATAATACAGGAACTTCTAAAATATGTATGTGTCTCCTCCATGTCTTCATCAGGTTTTTTACACTCCAAGGATACTTTCATAACCATATACCACTTCAGGGTATGCTTTTCTTTTAATTCAGACTTAAGTTTTTCATGTACATGAGGCTGTATATATGATTGAAATACTTCTAAATCATACTCATTATTCTCATTGGGGTAAAACATCAGTGTTTTAAACATATATGTTTGAAATATTTCTATAGGACAGTGGTTTAAGTCATATCGGGATTTCGATTAATCATAATTTTACTATACATGAGAAAAGTATCAACTTTCCTTATACTGAAAAGATGACTAAAATATATCATTTGATGTTTAGACGAAAACTTTTGACAACAAAGTGTAAAAACGACAAAGTTTTTTTACAGATTATCGTTAATATGCAGAGTAAAATAATATAAGTCCAACAAAGGTGAGAAGTGTGAGCAAAATGGTTGTTTTTGTCACATCATGGGTTCGTGACGTAGTGTATTAGGGGGAACTCATATCCAATGATTATAATCTTCCATCACACGCGTTATGACGTCAGCAACAGGTTTTAGCATCTCCTCAAGCTTGTTCAACCATGTCTAAACTTGAAACTATATATATTTCTGTTATTACATCACATATGGTTTTTCATACCTTTTAAGTTTTATCTACAAATTTTCTAACTTAATGCTTTGTGTTAGCAATTCTGCTAAAAACAATTAATTTTTTCTAAGTGATGTGACGTCAGGAAAGCATTTGACAAAAATGTTTAAGAAAAAAAATTGTGAAATTTTACAAACTCCTAAAATTAATCTTTCACAATTCTTATAAAATATTTTCTGTATTCTAAAAATAAAAAAAAAGTTAAAATACAATCGTGAAAGTATCTATATATAAAAGTTGTTACTCAAAAATTATTTTTACACTCTTTAGAATAGAGATTGTGATTTTAGTTAAAGTACAAAACACTTTGATGATGCATATTCAAAGTAAGATTCAAACGTGATACTTAGGAAAATACTAACTTCATAATTATATCTAAAATTTTTATAAGTTAGTTTTTCAGGAAAATTGTTATTAAGATAAATTCATTTAAGATTTTCACAAGTACTTTACAGTTGTGTGGTAAAACAATTTTACAAGTTTTTTCTTCTTCGATGTAAGTTTGATAGTTTATAAAACTGCTATCGTGTATAATTTTTACTTAGTGTTTAAATATTATACTCAAACAATACTTCTACAGTAATGAAAAAGTATATCGTTAACACACAAGTAAACTTTTTACATGTTTTTATTTTAAAAAGATGACACTTAAGTTTGTATTCTAATAGAAAATATTATATAAAAGGTGATTTTGTAATAAAAATTAAAACAAACCATTTTCATTGAAATCTTTTTATTTGAAATTCATTCACAATAATACGAAACAGCAAATTCGCACAAATCTATATTGTTGGGATATCGTTCATACATTCGATATTAAAGTTATTCAAAAAATTTAGCAAGTCTAGATTTTCATTGTCGCAGTTTACTAGAGGTAAATCAGTTTGTATCAGGTTAAAATTATTTAAGTCCTTATTTTCAACTTTGGTAGATAAATCCTCAATATTATTTTCACTTGTATATTCCACATTCGAATTGTTCAAAAAATTTTTTAAGTCTAAGTCCATATTTTCATTCTGAAAGTTGTTGGAAGGTAAGTCAAAAACACCATTCATACATTCAATGTGAAAATTATCCAAAAAATTTAACAAGTCCAGATTCTCACTGTCATTATTAACTGTTGGTAATTCATTGTTAGTACTTCGTTCATTACAATTTCTACGTATGTTAAAGTCTTTAAGATGATTCTTTCTCTTATGTTGCAATAACTCATACTTACACTGAAAATTTTCACTGCATTCATCGCATCTAGTTTGCATTGAAGATTTTTTATGCATATTTCTCTTATGTTTTAAAAAATGTCGTTTATTTGAAAAAGTATCAGTACATTCGTCGCAACAGTATGTATGTAAAGTCTTTTTATGACTTTTACGCTTATGCTTTGAAAAAGCATGTTTAGTTGAAAAGGTTATAGAACATTCCTCACATAGATACTCAGGTTTACGATAATGCACCCTCTTGTGTTTTTCTAATTCATACTTGTGTTTAAAAGCATCTTTACAAGTAATACATACATGTTCATTTAAGACTTTTTGATGAAATAATCTCTTATGTTTAAATAAATCACACTTGCGATTGAAATTTTCAATACAATATTCACATTTGTATCTTATGGAAATTTTTCTATGGGTTTCCATGTGTCTTTTTAAACGATGTAAAGTAACAAATCCTTTCTCACACACGTAACAAATATTAGGTTTAATATCATTGTGAACCCTAACATGTCTAGTAAGATAGGATTTTTTAAAAAATGACTTATTGCATGTTGGACAAATAAAAAGCTTGGATAACTTCTCATCTTCAAAACTTGATGAAGGGGGGTGTTGAACAGAAACGTGAGTCTCCTCAGACGATAAAGTATTATCCATTTTGTACTTCAGTTTAGAAAAGTATAAAAAATCACTCTAAAAGTAAGACTTTAAAAATGTTTAAAAACTACTAAGTATGAGAACTTAGACAACTCTACAGCGAGAAAAGATAGT
>OZ005661.1:189511568-189544366 GCA_963930645.1 Salticus scenicus
TTTTATTACTTTCTTCTATGTTCAATAGAAAAATATATTGGATTCGTAAAAATTTTCGACTTCCGGTTTTCGACGGATTTACGCGTTTTGAGAGGTCTAGAACACGATTTTAACATTTTTTTAAAATGTCTGTCTGTGTGTCACATTAACGAGGTCCGACTGTATTTACATCCATTTGCAAGCCCCAACCCCATCTTTCACCTTTTCGGGCAATTGTCTCTGATGAAAATTCATTCTGAAGCTGATATAATATTTCTAGTGAGATGGAGATATCCATCTTCACTTAACACAATTTGTAAAAAAAAAAAAAAAAAAAATTAAAATAATTGTAATATTTAATTACTGAAACATTGTAATATTTAATTACTGAAATAAACACACTTTAGTGTGAAACAATATGTTGTACTCATCAGATATAACGCAAAGGATAATTGAAAACTTTCAAAACACCATAAATTACAAAAACTATGCAAGAAAAAAAAATTATGTTGTGACATAGGAATAAGATTTTTTTTTTTTTTTTTTTTTTTACTTTCCGAACACTATAGTGAGGAACGTATTGTAATCATGTCAAAAATCCGATTTCGAGATTTCGATGTTTCTATACGTTTCGAGGTCTCCTGAGTCCGTTTTCACTATTTTTGCGATGATGTATGTATGTGTGTGTGTATGTACGTGTGTATGTATGTGTGTATGTATGTGTGTATGTCTGTGAGTGAACACGCTAGCGTCTAAACGCTTTGTTCGAATAAGCTGAAAGTTGGCACGTATAATGTAAGTCACCATAATACGAACTCTATAGATTTTGGTGAATCTAGCACTTATAGTTTTTTTACAGGGACACCAGGAAAAATTCTTTATCATTATGGCCTATGGGACTAAAATCTTAAAAGTGCGATAACATCTAAACGCCTTATTCAATTAAGTAAAAAATGTATACACATATTATAGGTCATAGTTGCACGAACTGTATAAATTTTGTAGAATCTAGCACTTATAGTTTTTTTACAGGGACACAAAGAAAAATTCTTTATCATTATGGCCTATGGGACCAAATTTTTAAAAGTGCGATAGCATTTAAACGCCTTATTCAATTGAGCTGAAAATTTATATGAATATTATAAATCACTGTTGCACTAACTATAAGCATTTTGGTGAATCTAGCATTTATAGGTTTTTTACAGGGACACAGCGAAAAATCCTTATCATTATTATCTATGGGCTCAAAGTTCAGTAGCGTTAAATAAAACATCGTGTAATATATGGAGAAAAATACTCAAACACTCTATTATGGTTTTCTCTCTTTTGTTTGTTTAACAATTCCTCTTTCTTTACTTTATCTACGAAACTGTTAATTACTCAATGCTCGGAAAGTCGAGTGGAGTCACTCCAGATTTTGTTTATATGTACCTGGAGTCCCATACGTCTGTAGACATTAAAAAAATTAAAAAAAATTACAGGAATTGGTAGAATCGAACGCGGTTTGCGAAAAAATTATTCTCTTGGGAAAATATTTTTTTTTTTTTTTTTTTTTTTTTTTTTTTTTTGTAAAGAAAAAAATAATAGTTAAAATTTTCGTCGATAGAGGGCAATACCTGAGAGAAAATATCTTCACCAATAATGCTTTATCCACCAAATCAGCATCGCAATTAAAATTTTATGTATGCACTAGTAGGAGGCAAAATAAGTTGTGTTAATCGCAAAACAGTGTAATTTATAGGACTTTGATTTGTATATTTATCTTTACACATCTGTGCAGCGCCCTCTATCAACAAAAAAATTAACTTTTTTTTTTTTTTTTTTTTTTACAAAAAAAAAAAAACAGAAAAAAGAAAGAAAAAAGAAAAAAAAAAAAAAGAAAAAGAAAAAAATTCTTTACAAGAATAACTTTCTCACAAACCGCGCTCATTTTCACAAATTCCTTCAAATTTCATGAATTTTTAAAATGTCTACAGACTTATGGACACCTGGTGTTATAAATAATGTTTTAGACATCTCAAAACGTGTAAATCCATCGAAGACTGGAAGTTGAAAAATTTCTTGAAAACAGTACTTTCTTCTATTGAATATAGTTGTAGAAGAAGAAGTTATAATAACACAAATCTTACCTCAAAAATTTTGATTTGATAATTTTGGCTGATACATATGTTTTTTGGTATGCTGAAATCGAAAATGAAGCCAGTTTTTCTCTATCACGTATAGGTTTTTCCCGAAACAGAGTGACTACACCTACAGACACAATTTCTTCCGTAACTCTTCCCCCTTTATAATTATATAGTAACTTTTCTTAGTATGTTTCTATGAGTAATTATAATGTATCATAGAAACGTACTAGAAACTACTGAAAATGAAGAAATTGTGTCGGTACCCTGTAAAGCCAAAAATCTGTACGTGGTAGAAGAAAACTGACTTCATTTTCGATTTCAACATATCAGCTAAAATTAATCAAATTTTGCCAATATTATTTTTGTAGACTTGTATGTAATAAAACAAAATTACTCGCATTAGCCAAGTTTAAGTAATCTTTGACTTCCAAGACTTCCCTTTAAAAGACGATATTCGATATCTTAGGGCTTATTTCAAGTGCCCCCTTACCTGTGAGCAAAAAAGAGGAACGGGGCAATCTCAGCGAATATTTCCTGAGAAACTTCAACAAATTCTGTGTTTGTTCTTTCTATAGTGACGATCACAAGGCACTCCAGAGCTGCGCTATGGAGGCACGGAGCTTTTGTCTGTGCCGCAGTATTATAGACTCTCTCCGCTGCTGTTTGCATTTTATAAAGAAAAGCATATATTTGTGAGGCGCTTACCCGGTTAGATGTAAAAGAGAAAAAAAAAAAAAAAAAAAAAAAAACAGCTGTAGGGCTGTATTCCACAAGATGTATACACGTGCGCTGCGCTTTTTCTTGAAAGCCGTTTAGCCCTTGGACTTCATCTCCAGAATCAATCCGAACTAAGTTTACTGTGTCAGTTTCTTTTCTTATAAGTGTATATTTAGTGCAGCTGTGCTTCATTGCATAGATTGTTATTTGTAAACGGCTGTAAGAGTCCATTCTTATGGGTAGCATAAATAATATTGTTATTATTATTACATTATTCTATACAAGTAAGCAGGGGTGGAGAATTACAGCAATCTATACTCGCCAGTGGAGGAGTAGATTTTTTCGATGTGTCGAGGGAAATTTTAGACTGTACAAAACACGTGAAATTTTTCAATATATAGGGTAGGTGCTCCAGTGATTGGCATGCTCCAGTAATTGACATATATCCCGAAATAATTAATAAATAAGAAAAATAATAAAATCATTTATGTTACATATAAGAATTTTAACATTTTATGTCAAACACTGGAGCATAGGGTGCTAATAACTGGTAAATTGAATAACTAGCAGTGTCAAACACTGGAACATAGGGTGCCAATGACTAATAAAAGAAAAAACTGGCAGTGTCAATTACTGGAACACTGAGTGGGTGTCAAATAAAAATTCATATTTAAAAAAAAATGTTATCAAATGTATATATTTTAACATATATGTGGTTCTGAATGTCTTTCATGCCATATGTATTAACTTAAGATTTCTAAAAATATTTTCTGATGACTAGAACATTAAAAACATCAGAGATTGCTCTAAAAGTGTCAATCACTGGTGCACTTACCCTATTAGTTTCTTTACCATGTTTGTTTCTTCCGATTCACAAATGCAGCGAAGTAAATGAAGCTCTAATATTTAGTTTTATAAATACATATAAGACATTAAAATGTTTTATTTTATTTATTTATTTTTAATGAATTTGCAGAGCAATATTAAATCTTGCAGATTAATTTAACTTTTTTTTTTTTTTTTTTTTTTTTTTTTTTTAAGACAGATACGAAAAATACTAAAATTTAATTTTATGTTTCTAGACTATACAATAGTATTTTCTTTATAAATGCAAATTTTGCTTGTTTGATGATATGTTATTACTTATTACAATAGAAAACCTTGTTTAAAATTTTTTAGTCTCAGATAAATTCAGGTCTGCTGCAGATTGGTATAGAAAATACTGCAGCTAGGCAAGTCATGTAATATACACTTTGTTCTATCATTAGTTTTCAACTCCCTTATCCCATGTAGTGATAATTTATCATAAAAATTCACCATAAAAGTGTTAAAGGTTTTAAAAATTTCGCTTTGTCACCACGAATCATGCAATTAATTAATTTTACTTTATTACCTGCATCTCCTATTTGACATACTGAAACAAATTATTTCGTGACATTTTATGTATCTTTTATAGTAACAGAAATGTAAATAATCTCATTTGAATGAATCTAGAAAAGCTTTATCAAAATTTTTTGTTATTATTCCCGCTATAATAACACACAGATGTTTTCGGGGGGAGCCTATTTTTTTTTTTTTTTTTTTTTTTTTTTTTCTAAATAATTTATATAAAATTCTGTACAAAACAGAATTTAATTTAGTACTACAGGACATTTTTGTAATCTATTTATTCCTATGAAGGCATGCGGTAATTGCATTTAGCTCCTTAGCAACGGTTACTATATTCGTTTGTTAAAATTTATTTGGTACAGCTTTAGTATAGGACCCCCTTGACGGCTTTTAAATTTTCGTTGTCATTTTGGTTATCCCATTTGCGTAAGTAAAGATCTTGGCGAGAACCATCTGAGCCACTTCGGTGCCAAATTTCAAATTTCGCCAATTTTTTTTCTATACTAAATCTGTTCCATTTCTTCAAAACTAATTTTCTCAATTTTATTTTGAACATTTTTTAACATTGATATGGGGGCAGGAAAAACTTTTTTATTTGGTCTTAATATGCAAAAAGCGGAATAAATAAAAATAAAATAAATAATTGGTTTTTTATCTTAAAATATGGTTTTTTTTTTTACCTAACTACATAGAAAGTGAAAAAAAAAAAGTGTTGTCCCTCAATTTAAATAAAAGAAAATTTTTACACCTTCTTTTCTTTTCTTTTCTTTTCTTTTTTTTTTTTTTTTCAGACAAAAAAAATTAATCGGTATTTTATTTTATTTTATTGCCATCAACTTGTTTTTCCTTTTTAATAATTTTAAAGTTAAAATGGGATTTATATTAAAAACCTTTTGAACCATCCAGTTGAACTAAAAAATGTCGCGTTAGCTAGGTTTTGTCCTGATTAATAAATTTAACAATTTTCGTAGCGATCAGTTGAATGGTGTAGCTTTGGATAGCTAATTAAAGCTTGATATATTATATATATATATATATATATGCTTGATTCAAGGTGGGATACTGGAAATTTCCACAACACTGAATTCGCTGTCTTAAAACAATAGTCCTGCCATGCAAAAAACTCAGCTACATGAAATTGTTTTCGTAAATTTTATGTATTGGAGGAAGTTGAATCCACTAATGACCCCAATTTCAGCCGTTTGAACCACATAACATAATCTCGGACACATATTTCCCCAAAAAATAAAAGAATAAGGGTTTACACTAAAAAATTACTAGTTTTATTACATAAAACAAAACATATATTTTCTCGGAAAAAAAAAAAAAATCATGATATATTTAACATTCTAAGTTCAGTCTTTTTTTTTTTTTTTTTTCTTTCACGACCCTTCGACCATCCGCTTTCATTTCTTCCACCAGATGCACCAGATGTGAAACTAACTTTTAAAAACATTGAAGAGTGTTACTTACATACAGATTCGGTAGACTTATTATTGATATATCACATGGCTACCTGTGGTAAGTGATACTTGTAGAATTCTTAATACGTTATAAGGCAAATTGGACATTCAAAATGAGATTGATTGATTAATTGGGTTTTACATCGCACTAGTGCTGCGCAATGGGCAATTGGTGACAGTCTGGGACTACCCCCTAGAGATGGTCCGGATACAAGCCATCACAATTTTGATCCTACACGGAGAGGACATTCAAAAAACAAAAGAATTTAACATGAAATTCAGAGACAGCAATTTTTTCAAAAACCCTGCATTCAGTATAGTAGCCCCTGAAAAGTTTCACCCTTTGGGCTACCCACACCCTTCCTCATTTCATTTCTGTTTCTCTTCTTAGATTTACTTTAATAAACATTCTTCCGAAGTAAGAAATAATTATTGAAAATGTTTTTTTTATAATAGACAACAATGGAATACCAATTTTCATGCTTTTATACAAAAATAAAGTAGAAATATGAATTACGTATTAGATATTTTGGAGTGGAAGGCTGATTTTTTTTTATTTTACACCAACTATGTGAAAAATACCAGAGCCGGGAATCGAACGCGGGCCTTCCGCTTAACGCGCAGATGCTCTACCACTGAGCTACCCTGGGTGATAACCAGCTAGGCATTTCCCACATAATATTCATTAGGCAAGATCACCGAGTCTGCAAACGCAGCTGTATCTGAATAACGAATTTCTAAATATGAATTACGTATTTTTTTTTCTTTCTTTTTCTTGTGTGTGTTAGTGAAACAAAATCTATAATAAACAGAAAAAATAAATTAAAAAAAAAAATCCATACATTTTTTGGTTGCAGACATATGAACAATTTTTAAAAGAAAGAAAATTTTTTGAAATACATATATGTATATTTCAAATATTTGAAATATACATATATTTGAAATATATATAAATTTATATATATATATATATATATATATATATATTTCCTCCTAGAAAGAAAAAAAATGCCATAAGCAAACTACGACCCGCTTATTTCATGAAAGACAAACTTTTCCTCTTAGCTGTCAGCTACGGAGCCACCATGACTATGTCAAATGGGATTTATAAGGTGATGGATGTCACTGTATACAGGGCCCCCGAAGTGGAATTATTTTCTATAACTTTTCTGCTATACAGCTCATTGATCTCTTCCGACAAACTTCTCACTTGCACACACTCCGGGGATAATCGCACAAGTGATAATGATAACATGACACTTACAAAAAGATAGACAGGGGCGTGTTCATCCATTATCACTGCAGACTTCAGGAGTTGTAAAATCTTTTATTAGCATGATCTTTCTAAAGTGGGTACAGTAGCATGACTTTAGGCTGATCCTGAAGCTAGGTGGCACGGTACAACGTATCAAGATTTTTCCCCCGTATTTCATCCCCTCTCCCCAATCTAGAACTGAAAATTAAAAATTTTTTTTTCTGGCCGGTAGCAGGCTGAAGGCTCTGTGATGGTTGGTAGGAAGGCATGGTCAATAGCAGTCGTGTGATTTACTCGCCAATTTTTCAAAATTTTTAACAAGTACTGTTTTTAAATAGGATTTATAAAGATCTCTCTCATAAAAAGCAATGGATTAGCATTCTTTTGAATGTCCCTTTACGCAATCCAGTTGTGCTATTTATACCACCTTTAAATAAGGAACATTTTATAGTGGATTCGAATCATTTATCATTTTGAAGAAATTCTGAAAATATTTATAGACGCTAGAGACGGACAGAAAGACTAATCCAAGCCATAATCGTTTTTAAGTATTGTATAAGAAAGTGTTAAAAACGATTAATAAAAAGAAAAATACAATTCTAGCCATTTCCATCTCTAACCAGGGTGTGATTAACGCACGGTCCTGCGGGTCCCAGTATCTGGGCAACACAATTTTTGTGGCACCAAAATAGTCTTGCTCGGTAACAAGTTTATTCTGCGTATTTATACATGTTTTTACTGTGGTAACTTTCTATCATATATAATTCAGCTTTTGAAGTTAGTTTACACTTTCATGCCTGGTAATTACAAATAAATTTAATTTTATTATTCATTCAATATAAGTCACTAAGTCAATTTAAAATATTATACTTAAAATGCAATGAATACAAATTTTATTTTAAATCAAGGTACGACTTTAACTTTCTTGTTTTTCCCTGATCCCTGTTGTTGTAACATAATATTTTTTCAAACAAAAACAATTACGTATTTCGTATTATTATTTTTTTACCGGTGATTTCTATAGTGTGTGTGTGTGTGAGTGGGGGGGGGGGGGGCACCAAACTAAATCAGGACCGGGGCATCACTTGGGCTTAATCGGGCCTGACTCTAGCCTTTCATGTATATGAATATTTTGTATGGATTTGTAAATATTAACGCTAATCATACTTATATTGTATAAGAAACTTTTTTGTTGTTGTTGTGTGTGTGTGTGAATAATACATGTCAATTTCATTATGATTTAATTGTGACAATAAAGTTATTAAAATATGGCTTATAGAAATACCTCACACAGAACGCAATTGAATTAATTCGGGTGTCCCTGTACACAAATCAGAGGTGATATTTACCCATTTTCAAAAGAGAACATCCCATAGTGAACCTGAATAACATATATCACTTTTAAGGTATTATATGAATATTTACATGCATTAGAGCGGGATAGATAGACGGACAAGCCGACGATTAAGGCATTACGCAACCAGAGAATTTGCGTTTGAGAAAGCTGCTGCCGAAGTCAGCGGGCACGTAGAGCGGTATATGTACATATATATATATATATATATATAGCAAGTTGCACACAATACGACAGAAATATCACCTTATTTGCATGCAACATTCATTTTATGCCCTTGAAAAAGTAATGATGTTGTATGTTTTAAAATTCGGATGCTCAATTTTTAGAAAACTTTATTCATATTTTTTTCTAGCTCTTCATGTGGTATTTGATTTTGTTTACTGCAATATTTGAAAAAGTTTTCAATATATATATATATATATATACACACACACGAGTTTCGTTTAAATATAGTGACCAGCGAAGCGGGCAAATCCTGCTAGTGCATTAGAAATTTCTATTTTGACCACCAGGAAGCGCTGCGAAATATCATTAAAATCATTCATTAAATACACATTATATCCTAATGTCCCACAAATCCGTTCAGCACATCAACTCCGTGGGGGATCAAAATATTGATGGCATGTCTCCGGACCATCTTTAGGGGTGAATCCCAGACTGTCACAATTGCTATTGTGCAGCACTAGGGCGACGTAAAACCCACTCGACATCAACCGTTCGATACAATGTATTTAATCAAAATTTCGTTGTAAAATTTATGCGATGTTGTTAGAGCCTTCTTACAGTGTTACAAAGTCAGTCAGACAGTGAAGAGCGTAAATATACACTAGGATTATAAAATCCTTGAAAAAAAAAAATAAATAAATAAAAATAAATAAATAAATGCCACCGGTTGAGTATGAGTGGGTGTTTCACCGTACAATCGGTAACAAAAGTCTCCGAACACTAGCAAAAATTCCTAATGTGAAAAAAATACACTTAATACAGTTTTGTTAAATAAATCCTTGTCAAATCCTGTTTTTAGACTGACTAAGAACAGGATTCGACAAGGATTTATTTAACAAAACTGTTTTAAGTGTACTTTTTTTACATAGGAATTTTTGCTAGTGTTCGGAGATTTTTGTTACCGACTGTACAAGAGCCTGGGGCTACGCAATCGACAATTGGGTGACGGTCCGGGATTCACTTCCTAGGCGCTGTCCGTAGATATGCCATCACAATTTTCATCTTCCGCAGTGGAGGGCGGATCATTTTCACTTCAGCAACCCCCAGACCTAAGTATTACAGAATCACAAAGAAAACCTCTGCATACATCGATGAGATGAGCTTGGTAGGCGTAAAGTATTTGAAAAGTTGAGCAGAGAGCCAGAACGAGAAGAGAGAGTAAAATTCCTAAGAATCCACTATCATAAAAAAGGGCATTTTTTGAGAACATGTAATTATTTTATCTTAATAATCTTAATGAATTAAAAAGAAATAAGATTTAAATTTGTCATACATAGGGAAAAAGTTACAGAAAAATGTTACGATATAAATTTATATCTTTTAATTTTCGAATATTCAGACCCACAATACGACCAGCTAAAAAGAATATTCATAGGAAGAGGGGTAAGTAACAACGCAAATTAATGGTCGCAAGTTAGCTTTGATGTTGGGCAGTCATCCTATCCTCGCATAACAATTACAAGGCCCAACAGGTAATAAAAGCTACAATGACATGTAAACTACCGTAAAGAAAGTACGAATGTACAGAAGCTTAGCTTTAGGCTGAAAACTATAGATTAGACAGTGTGAAATTTATAGCAGTTAGAAGTTGGTGTCTAATGGCGTCGCACATATGTAGAAAAAAGGTTTTGTCGTCGTTAATAGGTTTTTTTTTTTTTTTTTTTTTTCTAACAATGGTTGCTTATCCAGTAATTACGAGTAATAAAAATATGTCATTGTCATTCACAAAGAAGAATCTTACAACTTTTTTTAATGGAAATTATTAAATCGTTTTTCATCTCCCGTAAGAGAGAATTTAAGGAATGGAAAATTTATGGGGAAAGTTTATTATTGTTTGATTTTATTACTATTCCGTTACTGAATTTTGGTATTTCGACAAACTTCTTTCTTTAAGAGCGTACATACAACATACCTAATTTCGCTGACCAGCCAAGGCCCATGGTATTGTATGGGGGGGAAAAAATTCCATAACTACTTATTACCTAATGTGTTTTTTGAAATTCCGTTTTCACATTCAGAAAATTCCCAACCGTTAAATTAGTACTCATTTTTGAAAAATTGATTTTTTTTTTTTTTAATTTTTACATTTTAATTTCGAGTTTAAAAATGTGAATTTTCACAAAGTGCATTTTTCTCATTTCTTAGTATCAAAATAAAATATTAAAAATTTAAAAAAACAGTTTTTGGAAAATAAATATTAATTTAACACTTATAAATTTTCTGACTGTGAAAACGAAATTGAAAAATATTTATTTGGTAACGAGTCGTTATGGAAACAAATTTTCCCAAACAATAACATGGGCCACGGCCCACGGCTATCAGCATAATCAGGCCCCGACTTACGGCAGGGCATACGGGGCAAATGCCCTGGGCCCCCCTTCTGGAAGGGGCCCCCCTACAGGCGAATACAGAAATTCTGCAATCTAAAGACCTCTTATGCCACTGCAAGGGGGCCCCCCAGAATAGGCTTGTCCCGGGGCTGCAGGTAGTCTAAGTCGGGCCCTGAGCATAATTAGGTATTCACAAATCGGAGGTACGACACAGATCATCAAAGTTAGCCAAATCCAATGTTGTTCTATGGATAAAATTGTTTATTTTTTATTGTTTACATTGTATATAGTATTCTGTGGGTAAAATTGTTTGTTAATTACACATTAACTTATACTTATCTTTAAATTCCGTTTTACCATTCCAAAAATATACAACCGTTAAAGTAGTACTTGTTTTCCAAAAATTCATTTTTAAATTTTTTTAATTTGAATTTTGAGTTTTAAAATGCGAATTTTCACAAAATGCATTTTTCTTATTTTTTTTAGCTGTAAAATGAAATATTAAAATTTAAAAAATTCAATTTTTGGAAAACGGTTACTCATTTAACGGTTGTGAATTTTCTAAGTGTGAAAACGGAATTTAAAAATATTAATTAAGTAATGAGTAATTCTATAAATTAATTTCTCCATAGACTTATATGGGATTTAGTGACTAGAGATGGGGAAATTGTAAGAGGGAGAGAGCAGCCTTAGGAACGTACATACATAATCTCGATGACAACCAAGGCCCATGTTATTCTACGGGAAATGTGTTTTTCCACAATTGCTCATTACCTAATGTGTTTTTTACTTTCCGAACATACATATGTAAGGAAAGTATTGTAATCATGTCAAAAATCGAAATTCGAATTTTTGGTGTTTCTATACGTTTTGAGGTACCCTGAGTCCGTTTTCATTATTTTTACGATGATGTATGTATGTGTGTGTGTATGTATGTGTGTATGTAAACACGCTAGCGTCTAAACGCTTTGTTCGAATGAGCTGTAAGTTAGTACGCATATTGCAAGTCACCATAGCACGAACCCTATTAATTTTGGGGAATTTGGCACTTATAGTTTTTTTACAGGGACACAAAGAAAAATTCTTTAACATTATGATCTATGGGACCAAAATCTTAAAAGTGGATAGCATCTAAACGCCTTGTTCAATTGAGCAAAAATTTATACACATATTATAGGTCACAGTTACTCAATCTGTATAGATTTTGGAGAACCTGGTACTTATAGTTTTTTTACAGGGACACAAAGAAAAGTTTTTTATCATTATGGCCTATGGGACCAAATTTTAAAAAGTGCGATAGCGTCAAAACGCCTTATTAAACTGAGAAAATAATTTCTATACATATTATAGGTAATAGTTGCATGAACTGCATAGAGTTTGGTGAATCTAGCTCTTCTAGTTTTTTTTTACAGAGACACAACAAATAATTCTGTATCATTATGGCCTATGGGGTGAAATTATTTAAAGTGCGATAGCATCTAAATGCCTTATCCGTTTGAGTGGAAAATTTACATATAGGTCACCATCACACAAACTGTATGGATTTTGGTGACTTAACGACACTTAACGAGTTTTACAGGGACACAATTAAAAATTGTTCATCATTAAGAAGACCTATAGGCTTAAATTATTTAAAGTGCGACAGCGACTAAACTCCTTATTCAAATTAACTGAAAATTTATATGCATGTTATACGTCACCGTCACATGAACGTTATGAACTTTAGAGAATCTAGCACTTATGGTTCTTTTTACAGGGACAAAATGCAAATTTCTTTATAATTGTGGTATATGGGCTCAAACTTTAAAGTGCGATAGCATCTAAATGTCTTATCCGATGGAGCTGAAAATTTATATAAATATTATAAGTCACTGTTGCACTAACTATAAGCATTATGGTGAATCTAGCATTTGTAGGTTTTTACAGGGACGCAATGAATTATTCTTTATCATTATGATCTACGTGTTTGGTAAAATAGCGTTAAATTAAACATCGTGTACTATATAAAGAAAAATACCCAAACACCCTATTATAATTTTCTCTTTTATTTATTTAACAACTCCTCTTACTTTAATTTATCTACAAAACCGTTAATTACTCAATGTTCGGAAAGTCGAATGGAGTCACTCCAGATTTTTTAAATTCTGTTTTCGCAATCAGAAAATTCCCACCCATTAAATGAGTACTGTTTTTCAAAAAATTGATTTTTCATATTTTTATTTTTTATTTTTCAGCTAAAAAAAAATGCGAAAATGCACGTAGTTAATTTTTTTAACCCAAAAATAAAATAATAAAATAATAAATTTATAAAAAAGAGTACTCATTAACGGCTGTGAATTTTTTGATTGTGAAAACGGAATTTAAAAAATACATTAGGTGAGGAACAATTACGGAAACAAATTTTCCCATACAATAACATGGGCTTTGACTGTCAGCGAAATTAGGCATACTGTCCACTCTTAAAAGAACTCCCTCCATGTGCAAAGTCTATGTTATCCTATGGTATTTGACGTTAAGGCATGGTCAATTATGACCCCGGACGAAAAAAATAAAACTGTTACAAAACTTGAAGCCTTTTTCTATTTTTATGTGTGTATTTGTGGATGTGTCTCAGGCACTGTAACTCCCAAACGGATAGACCTATTTCAGTGAGGTTTCTATTATTATTATTATTATTATTATTATTATTATTATTATTATTATTAGAACGTTCATTTAATAGAGATGGTTCTTAACTATGTTTAATCAAAATCTGTTGAATAGGCTCTTTTTAAAATTAATGAAATTTTGATCATTTTATTTTATTTTATTTATTTATTTTAGGCAGTTTTGCATAGATATTTTTAAATTCGTGAGCTGGAAATTTTCAACTTCATATTAGATGATGTGCCATGTAGATTTTTGAATTGAAATATAAAAATGTTGTAAAACATAATCGCAAATTTTAAAATAATTTTGACAAAAGTTAAAAAGTGACTAAAAAATATTGATTATGAGTTGATAGTCCAAAAATCGCTAAAATCGTATTGAAAATTAGAGAATTTAAAGAAAAATAATCTTCAATTTATTAATTTCAAGGCCAGCTCTGCGTTAACACTTTATAGTTTATGAGCTCGTGCCGTTAAATTTTGTCGATCTGAAAATTTCGCCTATCTGTTTTTAAGTATTGCCTATCTGAAATACTATTAAAGATATATTCAATACTATTAAAGATATATTAAAGATATATTGTAGCTAAGTATCTATTTATATTATGAGTTATTGTTGAAACATCAAAGAAATTTATTGATATTTTAAAAATTTAGTTCTGGAAGACCACTGTATTCTTAAAAACTGTGAATAAACACCATAAATTGGATGAAAAAAAAAAAGAAACTATTATTATTAAGGTAAACACACCAGTAGTTGACCCTGTACCAATAGTGGACACTTTTAATTTTAAATTCGGAAAATAAGCTGCCTAAAAATTCTGAAGATTCGAGCAATGTTCAGGAAGGGAGTTATAGTATTTTACTGTTAAACCCTTTAACAAAATATAATTCCGGCCATTAGTTTTAAAATAATGTTAGTTTAACTAAAAAAATTTGCACTTTTTGTGATTTTGTCGTTTTCTTCTTATGACTTTGAATAAGGAAATGAAATTTTATTTGCTCGCTCTCTGCTTATTTTTAACTGATTTTTTTCTACCTTTTGCTTTCATATGACTAAAATAAGTATGCAGAATTCATTTATTGTGCTGTTTTTTAAATCTTGTATTAACACATATTATTTTTATCAGTGTCCACTACTGGTACCAAAAAAATGTCATCATGACAAATAGTGGATAGCTCTGTCCACTACTGGCTCATGTGACTTTTAATACCAGATCCAGTAGTGGACACAATTCTGTAATCTAGCAATTTTAGAGTTGAATTTTAAAGCAAAAATTCAAAGGGGTCCACTACTGGAACAAAAAAGGGTCCACTACTGGGTCTTTAGTGTGTCCACTACTGGCTCATTTTAAGCTCTTCAGATTTTTGATTTTTCACATATATAAATGCTACAATGAGCAATTTTCATAATACAGTCGTGTTAAGAAAGAGTTAGTAAAGGTCTGAAATATTAATTATTTTTTGAAACTCTAAAATTTCGGAAATTACACAAAAAATAGCCGGAAAATGTCCTTAAAGTGTCCACTACTGGTGCGTTTACCTTAATATTTATATACTTATTAATTTTCAACGCAGTACATCGGTACATTTTTAATATTTTCGATCCCATTACAATTTCATGACAGCTTTTGCTGAACTTGTTCTGAAAATTCAGTTTAAAACGCCCTACTACCTCCAGCAGTGTAAAACTATTAGAATATCCTTTCGAGAGTTCTTAATAAGCGAGAAAAATCAGACCGGTCATTAAGCATGGGAAACTGTACCATCGGTTGCACTTTCCAGGAATTGAAGCTCCATTTCCAGATTCAATTCAGCTTTGCATTATCAGTTGTGCGAAGCATACTTCCGATTAATTTTCTCATTCTATTATCTTTCTAACCTCATGAAATAATTTTCTTACTTGATTTAATACGTACCATATTTTCTATGTTTTGAGGTATTCTCTCTTTTCCAGAGAAAATTAATAATAATCATAATAATCACAGTAGTCTGTTTACATAGTGACAACTGTCGCCAAGTTTTCAATAGATATCACCAGATTTTTGCACGTGAACGACAAAAGGGCAACTCAGAGAAGTGTTTTGTTGAATTAACAAAAATTTCCATTTAAATGTATTCCAATAGAAGTTTTATTTATAAAGCCAAAATAGTTTTTGTTGCGATTTTAACAAAAATATTTTTTCCCCTTACAAATACAGTAAAATAAAATAGATAATATTAATAATAGTCTGCTAGCCTGGCGACAATTGTCGCCAGCTTTTTTAACAAATATCACCAAGTTTACACGTGCGAACTACAATTGCGCACTTCTCTGTTTAAACATTATTACAGCGGCACTTATTGAACTATGGATTTCCAAATGTAATCAGCACTCTTCTAACAAGGAAACATCCAAAAGGTGTCGTCTTCAAAAAATATTGAAAAAAAAAAAAATATGTGATGCTACTTTTCATAAAACACCAGAAAGTGAAAACATTATCGGCTGAAATGAATTACAGCGACCACAAAAAATTATCAAAATTAAGCATTTTTGGCGATTTAGCGCTATTAGGCGATAAGTTCGCTAGCACCTAGATTGTCGTGTACGAACAGAGCCGTATTTTGCTTCTCCGCCAAATACTCAAAATCAATCGCCTAACAGTGTGAAATCGCCAAATATGCTTAATTTTGATAATTTTTTGCAGTCGCTGTAATATATTTCAGCCGATAATTTTTTTTCACTTTCTGGTGTTTTATGAAGTGTAGAATCACATATATTTTTTGCAATATTTTTTGAAGACGACACCTTTTGAATGTTTCCTTGTAAGTCAAAATGCAAGTTTGGTTAAATTTCGTCCATTGGTTCGTGAGGTTTTTTTAATGCAGACACAAACACATAAAACATTTTCTGAAAATGCACTGAGAAAAAAATATACACAAAGCCTTCCTCTAGAACGAAGAAGTGATCATTTTCTAAATCCCTAACTATAAATATAGATTTCCGAGCTATGCGTATGAGGCACGCGAATAAGCTGAATAGACAAAATGATCGAGAATTTCTAGTCTACACATTTCTAGATGGTAAAACAATATTCTGTATATTCTGAATCTTTTGTATTGCGAGAAATTCTCGCTTGATTTTCTAGAACCGGGTCATAAATCCAGATTGTAGTTGCTGAAACTCGTCTCTTGTATTTACATTTATTTGCAGAGTTTTTGAATGAGTTTGACCCCCTATAATATAGGCAAACGCTCTAGAATTCTAATAGGGGTTTATAAAACTCGCTTTTAAAGAGGACTAGAATTTATAAGGATGACATGAAACTATTTTTACAAGAGCTACAATTTGGATTCTAAGTAGATGTCAATTAATTTTTTTTTTTTTTTTTTTTCAGTGTGGTCAAATTGTGTTCAGGACATTTCAAAACAATTAAATCCATCGAAAACGGGTGATATAAAATTTTCATGAAGCCAATATACTTTCTTCATCTCTATATGGAAGAAATTAAAAAACGATTTATAACGTCCACCATTCCTTTATTGTCATTAAAAAAAAAAAAAAAAAAAAAAAGTCTTTGCTATTTAAATCAGATATATTTTTAATTAAATTAACCCTTAAATACATGGATTTTTATTTTTTATAAATAAAAATTTGAAATCAACCGGGATCAGTGAACTTATGTAGAACCGATTTTGCATATTGATGTATTTTTTCATCTCAAAAGTAGCTACATTTTTCTTGCACAAATTATCAGTATATGCAAAAATATAAATATTATTCGTTTCTCTTATGTTGTTTCTATCCAAAAACAATTTTTCCTGCATGTTTTTATTACTTTTTATATAAATAATCGTAATTCGTAACACCCGTGCCGAAATGAAATTGTAGTCAGACAGCGCGCCAATAAATGCAAATTGTCACAGATAAAGCAATAAACTGTCAAAGATTCTAGTTGCGTTCGGAAAAGATAAAATAGTATTGGTAAAATTAAAATAAAACAAAATAAAATAAAAACACTATTCAAAGGATCCTACATAAAGAGATATGAGGTTTTAAACATACGATGCAAATATACATCGCTATGCTTTTAAGGTTGCTATGTGTAACCGCCATCTTGAAGGTTCCATATTAGTCTATGGGGAAATTCTGTTCTTTAATAATTAATACAAAAACCAATAGTTTTTCAAAATATTTGCCAGTGTTGTAGAGGACAACTTTTCACACTTTTCTACAGTTTTATTTATTTATTTATTGAAGAAAGGGTTATTCTGAAAGAATTTGCATATGTTTCACTTTAAACATCGATAACTTTATTTCAGTGACAAAAATCTAAAAAGAAAAATTCTTCCGAGATGTACATTTTTTTTTTTTTTTTTCCCCTGTTTGGTGTCATACCACTTTTATTCACTTTTAAGAATTTTTGTATTAATTATTAAAGGACAAAATTTCCCCATAGGTTAACATGGAACTTTGAATATTCAAGATGGTGGGTACACAGCTATCAGATATTTTTAGAAATAGCAGGTTTACTCATTCCTGCTTGGCTGATAATTTTAAAGTATTTTTATCACTTGCTAAAAATTACTCATTTTTTTTAACAGAATGAATTTTTTTTCTTCGCTTATTACTGCTGCAGCTCTTTCCTGCTTCAATTGTACTGTTGCAACAAAAGCAGATTTACAGTCAGTGTGGAAAAGGGATACTTCGCGTAACTTTGACCGGCAGTCTAAACATCATGCTATTATTCTATAGAGAAATTTGTTTAATAAATTATTCTTCACCTAATGTATTTAACACGCTTTTATTAACTTGATATGATGTAACTATAATGTGTGTAATGGAATATTGTAAGTCAATTTTCCGCCACTTCCGGTCATTCGATTGACCGAAAATTTTGCACACGACTTCATATTTAATGACAATACTATATACAAGTGTTTCCAGGTGCCTTTCTTATCAAGAGCAGGTTCCAGAGGCAAACAAAAAATCTACATATATATGAAAAGCTATCGTATGCGGCACAGGATTTGGCTGTATATGTATAATGTCCAGAGGCAACAATTATTATTATTATTATTATTATTATTATTTTAAGAATTAAAAGTATGTAACTTATCTGGTGTATTACTCACATGACTTTCTCTTACTCTGCATTTCAATACTTTAAAGATACATTCTTGCAATAAAAGCCTGTTCTTTAGTTTTTTTTAAAAGTATAATTTTATTTTAATCCCGTTTTCACACATTTAGAAAATTTACAACCATTAAAATGTTTTTCGTTTTACAAAAACTCAATTTTGAAATTTTTAATATTTCATTTTGAAGTTGTGAACGTGCAAAATATGCTCTTAGTTAATTTTTCGCATTTTACAGCTTTAAAACGAAATGTTAAAAATTTAAAAGTATAATTTTTGAAAAACGGAAAACCTTTAAATGTTCTTGGCCAGACTCACGGACCTTGTGACTTGCAGGGCCCAAAAGTTTGTGTACAGTTCAGAATTTTTTAGTTAAAAATGTACAAAAATGCCTTTGAAAATAATAACATTTCATGAGAATTTCAGTTCGGAAAGCAAAATAAATTATTTTACAAAGGTAAAATTTCATTAAAATATGCATTATTATGTAAAATAGCAAGCAAAAATTTAAGACTTTTTTTTCCTTTTTAATCTTTTCTTTTTTTTTTTTTTTTTTTTTTTTTCAAACAGTGGTAAAAACCATAGGTTATTTAGCTTGATTAGTCTCCGTTCATGGGTCCTCAAAATATCCAGCAAAAACTCAATTTCGAAAATTTAACCCGAAAACAAAACTCTTTCCCTTCCTCTCACCCATATATCGGTAAGAGAAAGTAAAAAAAAAAAAAAAAAAAAAAAAAAGATTTTGATGAAATTCTGGCAAAAGCAGAATTTAGTTTAGGACGGAGGACCATTAGTTTTTTTTTTTTTTTTTTTTTTTTTTCAAATTATAACATCGCTTTCAAATTATTCAATTATATTTTCGATAAATTTTTGATTTCGACAAATGTCCAACTATCGAAATCGACAACGCAAAAATCCCAGATTGAGACTAATAGGCCCTCAGTCCTAAAAAGGAAGAAGTGTTGGTCGAAATTAGGTTACCTATAACCCAACGTATAATAATTATAGTATCCTTTTTGGAAGTTCAAATATATCTTCAAATAAATCCAAACTATCTTCAAGGTATACAAAAAATAATATGTCTATTAAAATAACTTTTTAATATCTTCAAGTTATTTTTCTCGCCATAAACTCCCATTGAATTTAACTACTGCACATGAAAAGCAAATTACAGCAGTTAAGGAAAATGGTTTAAAAATCAGTAATCATTTAACTGCCTGTAATCTAACTACCAAATGTTTATTTCTGTTTACAAAACTCAATTTAAAAGATGCAAGCTTCGTAATTATGTTTTCATCCTTAAAGTCTTCACCACTAGTTGTATGTAAACATGGCAATCATAAACACACATCATTAAATATGACCCCGTTCCTTTGAGGAAGAAAAAGTTATTCAATTATGACTGATGTATCTTCCAACATCAAACTGAATTGTATTTTAAAAAAACTGAAATTTCCTCTTTAATCTTTTTTACTGTCTTCTTTCTATATTTTAGGAGAAGGTATTGGATTCGTGAAAATTTCAACGGATTTACACGTTTTGAGATGGCCCGAATACGATTAGACAATTTTCAGAAAACGTCTACCTATGTGTATTTGAAAAAAAAAAAAAAAAAAAAAAATCTGTGAAAGCTATATCTCACGAATCAATGAGCGAAATTTAACCAAATTGGCAGTGAGTTGGACCTTGACCTAATCTGTCGATGATTATATTCTGAGATCAATCGCTCACCAGGTAGTGCAGTCATCCTATTTTTTTTTTTTTTTTTTTTCCATAGTTTTTAACATGGCAGTATAAGACAAAATTTCATATAAATGTACATAATGAGACTTATTTTTAAGCGTGATTGCAAAATTAATACGAATTACTGATAATAGTAGTAGCAAACGAGGAAAAAAAAATTGTGTGTGTAGAAACTGGGGAGGAAATGCTATTCCGTAGGGGGTGTGAATTTTCAATATGTGTATTTTCAAAAGAAGTCGTCAGAACCTTTAAAACGCATAGTTGAACCATGATTGATCTGAGACAATTTAAAAGTAGTTGGCATAGGTGGACTCTGCTCAGTTCCCCACCATATTTATGGTCTCATAAATTTCTAGTGCGAGACATATTTCATCATGTTAAAAAAAAAAATGAATTTGACCAAAGCTTGATACAGTGACAGAAAGAAATCCCCGCCTAATAGGCTATCCGTCGTTCACTTCGATATATTTATCTTATTCTAATCTGTTAATTTATTTTATCAGGGTCAATTCCGTTGTTCATGTTTCATGTTACTATTTCCAATGCAATAATCCTCAAAATTCATATTTATATGAAAAAATTACAATTTCGCTATGTTGATAAAATCGTAAATTACGAATAATTTACGAAATTTTCCTATTAGAATATTTGTATTCAATCATGTTCAAAAAAATATCATAAATGTAATTTTGAAGTTGTCTAATGTATTTATGATCCTCAAAATGGAAGTTTATGCTCAATTTTGTCTTATTCTGACGTGTTAAGTAAATCGTAAATTCCAAATAACTTACGAATTTTTTAAATTGGAAAAATCATAGTCTATGATATTCATGCCAGTAACCTAAATAATATTTCGAAAGTGGTTTGACATCTTTACGATGAAAATATCCCTCAAAATTGACGTTTATGTGAAATTTTGCTCTATTCTGCCATGTTAAGAAATTCGTAAATTTCCAATAACTTACGAAATTTTTATATTTGAAAATTCATAGTCATTAATATTCATGCCAGTGTCCTAAATAATATTTCAAAAGTAGTCTGACATCTTTACGATGAAAATATTGCTCAAAATTGACGTTTATGTGAAATTTTGCCCTATACTGCCATGTTAAGAAATTCGTAAATTTCCAATAACTTGCGAAATTTTCAAAGTAGCATATTTATAGTTACTGATGTTCATTCCGGCATCAAAACGGATATTTTAAAACTGGTCTGACATTTTTACAGTAAAAAGTTTCCATTTAATGCACGTTTAAGTGAATTTTTGTCCTATTCTCCCATGTTAAGAAAATCGTAAATTTCTAATAACTTACGAAGTTTTTAAAATCGAATGTTGCAAATGAATAGGGTTCTTGCCAGTGTCGAAAATAATATTTTAAAACTGATCTGACCTCTCTGCGGCAATTTGTTCTTGAGATATCGTGTACACAGACTAACAAACTAACGGACTAACAGACTAACAGACTAACAGACACCCTACAGACAGACACCATACAAATTTTATCATTTTCCGATTCCTCACACCTGAAAACGTGTAAAAAAGTCAAAAAACCGGGGTCGAAAATTTTCACGATTACCCAAGTTCCCCATACCTATAGTATGATGGGGAACTAACAATGTTATCTATTTGTCTATTTTTAATTTTTTAATGGGAAAAAAAAAAAAAAAAAAAAAAAAAAAAAAAAAATCGCACTTCTTCTGATGTTGACAGAAAATTTACTGTTTTTTTTTTTCCAAAATATTTTATGCTTTTCTGTGAAAAAATCTTCTGAATTTATCACGGAAAATAAATTTTACAAAAATTTTAATAAATATTTTTACTGCCTGAATTTGTATAAGATGTCATAGAAGAAATTCTTGCGGTGACTACAACATGTAGTTTAACATATTTTTCTAGTGAAAGGAACTTTTCAAAAAGCATTCTTTTACTTTTTTTTTACTTTCTTATATATATATATATATATATATATATATATATATATATATATATATATAGGGCGAGAGAGAGAGAGAAAGTATTCAATTCGTGAAAATTTTCAAATTCCAATGTTCGATAGATTTACGCGTTTTGGGATATCCTGAACATGATTTGACTGTTTTTAGAAAATGTCTGGCTGTGTGCGCTAATCACAAATTTTGTGGACGCTGTATCTCACGAATCAATGAACGAAATTTAATCAAATTTGGTATTTAGTTGGATCCTGACATAATCGAGTGCTGATTAGATTTGGGGATCCATCGCTCTACAGGTGGCGCTGTGATCCTATTTTTTCTAAATTTTTAACATGGCAGTATAGGACAAAATTTCGTATAAATGTACTTATTGATAGTTATTTTGAACATGCAATTGCAAAATTAATATGAATTAGTGATAATAGCAGTAGTAAACTAGGGAAAAAGTTTGTCCATTTGGGAGTATCACTTTTCCATGGGGGTGTTTTTCAATATGGGTATCTTTCGAAATATCTGGTCAATACATTTAAAACGAATGGTTTAACCATAGATCTGTGATAATTTAAAACAAACTAATCGATTATTTTCATAGAAAAAAAAAATTCTTTCTTCTGAGTTTGGCGATGCTCCCACATACACAAACATTTTTCTCTAGTCTACTACCACTAAGATAAAAAAAATTTACATTAATTTTACACTCATTCATCAAAAATAACTCTCATTATGTGTATTTATACGAAAATTTGTCCTATACTGCCATATTACAAATAATGAAAAAAAAATTAAAAATAAAAAATAAGATCATAGCGTCACCTGTTAAGCGATAGATACCCCAAATGTAATCAACACCAGTTTTGGTCTGGACCCAACTAAATGCCAAGTTTGTTTAAATTTGTTGATTGGTTCGTGAGATACAGCGCCCACAAAAATTGTGATACAGACACACACTGACAGACAGAGAGACAGTTTCTAAAAACAGTCAAATCGTGTTCAGGACATCCTAAAACGTGTAAATCCATCGAAAACTGGAGTCCGAAAATTTCACGAATCCAATACTTTATATACATATAGAAGAAAGTAGAAATTGGTTTCAATCAAGTGATTAAAAAAAAAAAAAAAAAAAAAAAATTCATAAAAATGGTTGCTTTCCCCCGAAAACAAAGTTCAAGTGTGTTTGTAGTAATTACTTCCACACATTATTATGTACAAAGTACAAGAACTTGAAATATATATATTAAAAAGAGAGAGAGAGAGAGAAATTAACAATTAGAATGCCTTATTTTTATTGGTAAAAATTTGTGTTGCCGATCAGTCATTTGTCATGAGTAATTGATTACGCCTGCTTCTTAGACTGGGGATACTTTAAAATAGAAATACTTTATATCAGTTTGCTGAGAATAGTTACTTTATTTTAATTTTATTCAAATAAAATGTATGGCAAACTTGATTTTATTATTATTACTATTATGTAATATCAAGATTCATTCTACATTCTATATGAATTCGAAAATCATTTATCAAAATATAAATTTTAGTAGCATAATTGGAGCTCTAATTACAAATTTCTGCCTGTGTCGGGGTGAGAGGAGAGGCAGGATAATTGAATTGCGCCCTATACACAAAAGTATCCACGTCAGGCCCTGGTCATACCCAACGTATTTGTATCGTTGAAGACCACACATCTCGGAGGAATTGACTATTGATTTCGACCACGAGGTGATCAAAAACGCCGATTTGAAATAACATTCTAAGGATCTTAATTTTGAAAACACACCGTACCTATCAAGATGCAAGCAATCAATGGAAGACGGTTTGCTTGTACGCTTGTATAGGTAGGTGCTCTATAGGAAGATTCAGGGAAACACAGTCTAAAAACTGGTGCCAAGTCGTCTGATCGTCTATGATGTAAAGCGTGCCGCGTGTTAGAATCAGGTGGTTGGCACCCACAACTGGATTCAACTACAGATTTGGTTCTATAGCAGACGATACACATTGTGTTATTATTACTATAAGATATTCTTCGAAGATTTCATTCAGACCTTATCATATTTTAGGCGCCGGTAGGTACGGACAAGGGGGTAGCTTAAGTCCGTCCTATATTTTCAAAATTCATTCTAATTCTCTTTATCTTCAAAAATTAAGTAGATATATATTATGGCGTTCCCTTTCATTTTATCGAGTAAATAAGTCTACAGACGCATTCAGACATTCCTTTTAGCCTCCAAGTTATGTGGGATAATGTGTCGCCTATTAGAACGAGGCGTCTGCTACCTAACTGGATTCAATTATAGATTTGATTCTAATACGCGATATAAGTGATATTGTAATAAAATCTTCCTTGGAGATTAGATTCATAAAAGCATCTTATCAGACAATACTTAATCTCGTCGACAGGCAAGGTTCTTGTTGTACTACTAGTAAAATTCCATTGGAAAATTTGTTTCCACCATGTCAATTTATTTAATGTATTTTACTTTAAATTCCGTGATTTTTTCTTTTCCTTATTTTTATTTATTTATTTATTTATTTATTTATTTTCTTTGAGTTATAAAAATTTAAGTGCATTTTTTGCATCTCTTAACTGAAATATAAAATATTAAAAATTTGAAAAAGCCAATTGATATATCATTTTCATTTGATAATCATATTTTCAACTGATAATAATTTATCATATTATTTTTAAATTATAATTTAAAAATATTTTTTTTTAATCGATCTTTTATCATAATGTTTTTGTTTTATTTATTATTTTGACTGTACATACTACTGTGAAATAATAAAATAATACAGTAAAATGTCGCCTATACGTTTTTTTTTAAATTTATACGTGATTTTAGTAAAGCCCCTATTCATTCCGATTCATTTTAATACAAAAATTCTTTGGTTCCACGACGCTTAACATCAGTTATACGTACGCCTTTTCTGCTTTTCTAAAATTCGCAAAACTCCCCGACCGTTCATTATTTTTCCAAACTCAATTCATTTAACAATGCAGTTTTTAATACCAATAGATAATCAATACGTCAGGCGAGTTATTAAAGATTTTTTTAATGAAATTAAATAACTACCTGTTTGGACATAAATCGTATGCTACATATTATTAAAGATACACAATATGTATAATTAATATTCAAGATAGGTTCATTATTATAGTCAAAATGTGTAACACAATGCTCAAGACGTGAAATGTAGTAATTAAGTACTTAAGTCAAGCAATAATATGATTAATAATATGATAAGTCAATAGTATGATTTTTCTCACTTTTTTATAATATAAACATGTTTTTACTACTCAGTGTATTTTAATTAAATGATAATCGTGACTATAACTTTATACATAATACATCTCATTTTAAATTTCATTGTTGGTATTTTCATCTTTCTTTCATTTGCTGAGTATTGTAAAGGAATTAAATTATTCATTATATATATATATATATATATATATATATATATATATATATTCTTTTTATAATTTTAATTATCTTCAAACATAAATTGTACAATAAAATAATATACTAATTATTGCTATAGGAAAAAATTATTAATTAGCATTTTCACATAAAATTTGCTTAAATTTGTAGTAATCAGAGCTTTATTATTATTATTATTATCACCTTTAATTACATTTCTTTTCCTTCATACGTCCTTTTATATAAATCCCTTGAAAGACAGATAAAAGGTGCTTTACACTGAAAAAAAAAATATACCGCCTTTCTCTAGAATGAATAAGGGACCATTTTCTAAATCCTTTAACTAGAAATATAGATTTCCGAGCAATGCGCATAAGGCACGCCAATAAACTGAATAGACGAAATGATCGAGAATTTCTAGTGTACTCATTTCTAGATGGTGAAACAATATTCTGAATAATCTAAATAACTCAATAATTTGTATTGCGAGAAATTCTCGCTTGATTTTCTAGAATTGGGTAATAAACCAGGATTATCGTTGCTGAAACCCGCCTCTTGTAGTCTCATTTATTTGCAGAGATTTTTAAATAACTTTGCCATCGAGAATATAGGCAAACGCTCTAGAATTCTAACAGGGGCTTCTAGAACTCGTTTTCCAAGGGGACTAGAACTTATAGGGGTGACATGGAACTATTTTTTCTAGAGCCACAATTTAGATTCTAGATGTCAGTTACAGAATTTTTTCTCAGTGTACTGTACTACCTTAAAATGCAAAACTTACATCATTACACTAAATTATTACCTTCACAATCAAATAATTTGAATGGAAAATAAGAATTTTTTCTCAGTGTACTGTACTACCTTAAAATGCAAAACTTAGATCATTACACTAAATTATTACCTTCACAATCAAATAATTTCCTTTATTTAAAAATTGTATTCTTATAAAGTTAGATTTGTAAGATCCAAAGTCGTTTATTAAAATTCGTTATATATCATAGTGATACGTCGTTTTACGTCAGCTCCTTTAAAGACGTATATGCAGTAAATATATGTATCCTTTTATTAGATAGGCGTGGGAATCGATTAAAAGTTTTAATTTGATTAATCGTAGTTCATTAATTGATTAATCCATCGATTAGTCTAATTTTAATCGGTTTTCATTTTCCGCAATGGTTAATTATGTGAGGGATAGACATCGTGCAGCTTTTGTGTACAATTTTAATGAATTTCGATGTGCTGATATATATGTATGTATTGCTTACAAATAATATAAAATTTTTAATCTAAGAAAAGTAATTTACACTTAATAAGGTAAAAATCTAGCGGGGGAGACGTGATTTCACTGACTCACCCTTATCACTCAAATTGTTCTAAATTGAAACACATTTGAAGTTCAGAAATTTTTATTTGCACAAACGGGACTTTCATCTAATACGTAATTTTTAAAAAGTTCTAAAACTTAAATAAACAAATATGTGAAAAATTATTTAATAGCGTGACAGACATAACACATGTAAAAAGTTAAAATTATCTACTGCTTACTTACATTTAAAATTAAATATTCCTTTTTAATTAACGTAAATAAATAAATAAATATATATATATATATATACATACATACATAATGTGTTACGTTATTTGATATATTTTCTGTCAGAAAAAGTAAAAATAATCGAGTCAACTGAAAAGTAAAAAACGACCTTTTTGTCCACTTTCACGTGAAATTAACCTCATAGGGTTGGTTGGTTGTGAGATTAATACATTTGCTACCACAGATGTAGATTCACGTCATTTGGAAATCTGTAACTACGCCAGTGGACGTTTATTTTGCAATTTGTATGTGATTATATTTTTTAATAATATTCCCAATATTTATATTTATACAATCAAAATACTGTGGATATAAATACTTTAATTCGAAAGAATATAATTATAATGTATATTCATTTGTAACATAAATATGGATACAGAAAACCTCGTTCTGAAATAATGTAGCTTAAAAAAATAACGCCCACAGACTGAACTTAATATCAGAAAAATAAAAAAATTGCGGTCGCGATTGACTACGCTGAAGTCCAAAACCTATGCCCTCCGTAAGGAGGGGAGTTTCTAATGGGCCCTAGCCCGTATTCATACGATCAAAATTATACCTCTTGGGGTTACTGAAGCGGAGGAGCCATCCTCTCCGTGTAGAATGAAAACTGTGATAGCATGTCTCCGGACCACCTCTAGGGGTGAGTGCCAGACCGTCACCAATTGTCCATTGCTCAACATTAGTGCGACGTAAAACCCAATAAACCATAAACCAACTCGTATTTGTACGAGTTTTGGAGAAAACCAATGAAAAATCATAATAGCTAGGTCGACGGGCGCAACCTGGGATCGAACAAGTATGTAACAACTTCTTTTGAGAATTTTATTTTTTCCCATCAGTAGATGGAAACTTTTAGAATATCTTTCAGAAAAAAAAAATATTATTGTTAAAAAATATAAATTGGATTTTAGAAAATTTTAATCGAATTAATTAAACCGATTAAAAAGAGTTGATCGACATAAAGCATTGTTCAATTAATCGATTAATCGGCCCGGCCTTACGATTATCTAGATAATATACTGCGATAACGAGAACATTTTTAAAAAAATGTTTTTTGAAAAGCAAATATAAAAAATAAATAATTAAAAAAAAAGTGTAAAGAAACCGGTAAATATTTTTGCGAACACCCAAACAAAGATTGTTGGTGTTAGGTTTCGGATTAGGGCCAATTGTCTGCACTAGAAACCTGGGTCTAAGGAAGGATGCTCTCCGTGTGGGTTTTTCTAAGAGATGCTAGTTTCACACGAGTTTCGAAGAATAACCACAGAAAACTCAGAAACGCCTAGGTCGACGAGCGAGACCTGGGATCGAACCCGGCACTTTCTGTTTACCAGCTTTGAGCGCAGAGTAATCATTTGATAAAAGTTACAAAAAATTTTGTAGAAATTATTTTGTTTTTTAAAACCGAATTTTCTCTAGAAGAAACAAATCAGTTTTGTTACGGCACACAAAATATATTGTTAAAAAATTCACAAAAATTATTATTATTATTATTATTATTATTATTATTATTATTATTTACAAAAGTAAATTGAAACAAAATATTTTGTTTAACTCTACTACAATTTTTGTATATTTCTAGGTTTAAAAATAAATAAATAAATAAATAAAAAGTTTACAAAATAAATAAATAAAATAAAATAAAATAAAAATAAATAAATAACAATGAAAATTTTTTTGTTATTCCAAATAAATTCTCTATTGAAATGCATTTAACCCTTTCAGTTCCATGTTTTTTTACTTTTTTTCATGGAGAAAACAATAAATCTTTTACTCGGGCATAAAATATTTCAAAAGTAAAAAATATAAATAATGTTTGAAAATAAGAATAATTGCAGAACTAGTGTAGTTAACAAAGCAATTAAGAGGTGTTTATTCGTACTCAAATACAATCACTGATGCCTTTTAAAATCGTAACTTTTCAATAAATAAAAATATCAAAATTTTGAAAGAAACACATGTTACAATAAATAAAAAAAAATAAAGTAAAAAATGTTTGAAGTAGTTAATTCCCTTAAAATTCCCGAAAATGGAAACTGATTCCGATATTGTTTATCAGAATAGACCAAAACATCATTTCAGTCATTAACAAATAGGTATAGTGAAACCACCTAAAATATGTATTTTTCGGTAGGAAAATAAATGTACATACAGTAAAGCACCGTTTATACGTCTTTTACATTTATACTTCCTTTTAGTGAAGTCCCGATTCATTCCTATTCATTTTAATGCAAAATTTCTTCGTTTATACGCCGCTCATATCGGTTATACGTCTTTTCCACTTTACTAAAATTCGCAAAATTTCTCGGCCTGTCATTATTTTCTATTCTAAATAAGATGGATTTTTCCTAAAAAGCATCTTAAATGGAGGAACAGAAGAAAGATCGAAGAATACTGATCAAAGAATCAATTAAATTCACAGTAGAATTTTTAATACTCATAGACAAGCAGCAAAGCAGACGAATATTAAAGGTTTTTAATGTTATGAAATGACTATCAGTATGGACATAAATCGTATGCTTATTATTAAAGATACACTATATATATAATTAATATTCAAAATGTGTTCCTATAGTTCTTAAGAAATGTAATATAATACTCAATATATGATATATGTAATGAGTACCCAGTCATGCATTAATAGTATGATTTTTCTCACATTTTATAATTTTTTTTTTCTTTTTTATTAATTATTGTCTTAAAAAGAAGTATAAAATACATTTACTAACTTAAGAAACTTTATTAATTAGTATTTTCATATAGATTTTGCTTAGGTGTCATTACATTTGTAGTAATCAAAGTGTCATTATTAAAATTTCGATTTTACGTCTTTCCATTTATACGTCCTTTTACGTCAGACCCTTGAAAGACGTATAAACGGTGCTTTGCTGTAAAATATTGTTTATTTTGAATAAGAGGGACTTTTAGATGGTGAGAAAAAAATATCTTAAATGTTACTATTCCAGTTGGCCTCACGCTCACTAGAGCGGACAATAGCCGTGGCCCGTGTTATTCTACGGTAAAATTTGTTATCATAATGAATCATTACCAATTTTTTTTTTTTTTCTTTTCTTCTTCTTCTTCTTTAACTATGTTTTCACTTTCAGAAAAATCACAACCGTTAAATTAGTAACTCATTTTCGAAAAAATTGATCTTTTAAAATTTTTATATTTTATTTTTGAGTTAAAAAATGCGAATTTTCACAAATCGTATTTTTCTCATTTTTTAATGTCAAAATGAAATTAGAAAAATTAAAAAAAAAAATCAATTTTTGGAAAATGAGTACTTATTTAACAGCTGTAAATTTTCTGAAAGTGAAAACAGAGTTAAAAAATAAATAAATAATAATAAATACATTTGGTAATTATGGAAACAAATTTTCTTGTAGAATATCATGGGCCACGGCTGTCGGAGAAATTAAGTATTGTCCGCTCTGAACCTTCTGAGGAGAGAGAAGCGCAAAAGAATTATGTTTCTGGTCTTCTGGGAGCGAGAGAGGAGAGGATGTGGGGAAGGGGGTGGGAGCAAAGGTAGCGAGAGACGAAAGAGAGAGAGAGAGAAATTTACTTTGGAATCCTCTGACCAATAGAAACACGCCAGAAAGATTCGGAATTTTTCGCTCATTTATTTTTCATTCTAAAGAGAGAGATGCAGGACTGAAGTTGTATGTCCGAGTGTAATCGGCTATCCTATTAACATCCAATTCAGTTACTTATTTATTAATTAATTGAGTGGAAGGAATATATTTATATTTTTAATGTTGGAAATTTTTCATAAAATATTACAGATTTGTTTTGAAACCAGCCGTGTAATTATTTGATTAATTTGAATGCAGCAGTTTGTTTATTTACGTCCAATGGATATTTCTCGGTGGAAGTTGAGTTGTTTGATGGCATCTAAAATGTGCGGCATATAAAAGTTCCATTAATTATTTTCCCTAATGAAATGAATTACATTATTTTATACGTTCACAAAGTTTAAACAGCTGGAATGTGATTGTTTTCTTTTATCATCATATGTACAGTTGACGTCTAAATTTAATTACATTTATATCTACTCTTACTCAGAGTTGCACTTGCAAAACGAGTGGATTCTTTTACATATATATATAAAATCATGCATGCGAGCAAGTCCTAGCAGTAAAGGATAATACAATCTTAGTTTTCCAGGTAATTGAGCTAAGGATTTTATTATTAAACTGCCCTGAATGAGCCCTGGACGGATAATGTCTAGGATTTGTACCTTGTCCAGTTACATCTAGCAGCGAATTTCTTCAAGGTAATTAAATTGAAGTACTGATGAAGTACTGAACAGATGCCCTCGCTAAGGCTGGCGGTTGCATTCTTGGTCGTATTCTGGGCCGCCGCTGAGGCTTGCGGACCGGGAAGGATGTACGCAAAAAGACGCAGTCCCCGCAAGTTAAATGCCCTAGTCTTCAAGCAGCATGTCCCCAATGTGGCAGAAAACACACTAGGAGCTAGTGGACTTCCAGAAGGAAAAATTACCAGAGATCATCCAAAATTCAAGGAGCTTGTGCCAAATTATAACGGGGATATAATTTTTAAAGATGAGGAGGGAACAGGCGCAGACCGCCTGATGACACAGGTAAGTCTTCATTTATTAGTTTTTTCAGTCCAAAGGTCGATCCAGGTTTTAATTTTCGGGACTGTTTTTTAGAAAAAAAATGAATAATTTTATTTGTTTATTTTATTATTTATTTTGTGTGGGAATAAATATATATACATATTTATACGATAATGAAATCTTAAATGTATCTATCTGTATCTATATATATTTCATTTTTAGTACCAATTAAAAGATAAAACCAATTTGAATTACATACGTCAACATGAGTAAAAAGGACCATAAAACGGAATTAAAAAATATGAAAAAGAGACCACAGGAAATAAGATATATATATACCCTCGTCTTAAGCCGTGGTGGACTCTGCTCCTTTTTATTGCTTATTGCTATTTCTTGTTTTGTTCAGATTTTCCCCTAGTTTCTAAAAGTTTTCAGTCTTATATCAAACACATGTATTTATTTCTTATGTGAAACATAATTATATATATCCACCCGTCTTAAGCCGTAGTGGCCTCTGCTCCTTCTTATTATTCTTTCTTTTCTTTTCTGCCAGATTTTGCCTTTTTCCCACACAGTTTTCAGTTCTTATATAATATATATATATACATTCATTTCTCATATCAAATATATATCAAATATATATCAAATATATATTACACTATATATTAAATGAAACTGGCATTAATATTGTATCATTTTTATGCTAAATTTTATAATGATTCATAATTCTCAAAATTATATGTATATTATATATATCATGTATTGCAAAACATTTTTCATTTTAGCAATCAATCTGTATAATGTTTAAACCAGGGTTGATTATATGTAAGGTTTTTCCATAATTCTGGGGATTTTCACTGGAAATTTACAAAAGTTTATTTACATGTATTTTATGCGTTA
>OZ005661.1:190191504-190216504 GCA_963930645.1 Salticus scenicus
ATCCGTAAAGATTGTCTACAGATTGTATGTGCACCGAATAATGTACTTTAATTTTTTTTTTAATTCAGCATAAGAAAATAATAATAATAATAATCCAATCTCAAATGCACTTCGAATTTCGAACTATTTCGAACCATAGCGAAAATTGCAAATGTATTCGAATTCTTTTGTGTAATTAGTGTGAACGAAGAGTGGATGTCTTTCCTATACCCCATTTTATTAGACATGAATTTGCGCACATAAAAATTATATATATGTAAATTTTAATTTGTTTAGAACAGTCTAAAGCAATTAAAATATATCAACGAGATATTACCCCCACAGACGTAAAGTATTTAAAATTTTTTATGTATCCCTAAACATGAATCTTTTGTCGTATTCGTATCCAACAAAACATTTTCAATGGTTTCCCACCTAGTATTGTGTGGAGATATTACGGTTAAATAGAACCGTAATCTCATGTAAATCACAGTTTTTCATTAATTCATAACCATCTTGTAATACACATATCACTTGTTAAGCCTATTTTCATTAACTTTCTATAATTTTAATTAGATACTAATATTTATTTTATTTTATTTTAAGGTTTTGTTTTCTTTTCATTTACAGATTTATATTACCCTTCTCTCACCACCCCGCCATACTAAAGAAAAAATTAAAATAAAGTTTACTGGATGACACTGAGGAAAACTAGAACCGGGAGCTTGCGATAAATTGAGTAAGTATTACAATGTGTAATCTCTATTTCATTTTTAAGCTGTAATAATACACAGGGTGTCCTGTAAAATGAGGTATAACTGTTCTGATATAGAGGTAATATAGTACATCTACATCAATGCATAATTTGATTCATTTTAGAAAAATGGTAGTACAGGCTTTTTTTTTTTTTTTTTAACTGATTTGGCACCATTTACAATATAAATTTTATTGGATTTAACTGCTGATCTGACGAGTTAGTAAAATGCATACTGGCTATAAATGGTGCTTTGAGTACAATTTTTTGCCCATCTTTATAACGGGTGTACCAGAATAAAATAGACTGATATAAATTGATGTATAACTAAATTTATTTAATTAAACCCAACTTGGTTTTGCACATAAACAATATATCTAGAATAATAAACAAAATGCAATATATTAATTTATGTAAATAATCCCTGTTGCTGTTTGTCATTCGATGTAAAGCGTCTGGTCCAACTTAGACAACTTTCCATTATTACGTCCTTTCTTATTCTCTTTGCAGCTCGTTTTAGTTCTGAAATCAGTATTTTTTAACATTTTATTTTATCCCAGTTCATCTGCTGTACAAATTCATCTTAAATCGAATAGTCCAGTGGATTTAAATCCTTTTTTCATCAGAAAAAAGGATTCTCTTAGTCTAACATTTTCTGAAATTGTGTCGCACCCAGAGCGAATTTGATTCTTTTCTGCTTTTGGGTTTCTATGAGTTTAGGTTGTATTCGTTTTTTGTAAGGTCAGTCAGTTTTTTGTCATTCAGTATTCGCTGTACAGACTGTTTTGATACTTTCAGTTCCCTAGCAAGTTTCCTTATGGATATTCTCTTCTTACGTGTCAAGCGACTCTTCACTTTTTGAATCGGATTTTGGTGCGGACAATGCGTGAACAGTCTGGAGGATGAGATGTTTTAATATTACCACTCTTTCTAATCATATTACACCACTTAAAAACAGTGGCACAACTTAAAACACCTTTCAAAGGACGAAATATTTTGCTTTTGGGTTCTCCACTTTTGAACTTGGAAAGTGCCAATTTTTGTACTTCTTTGCTCTTCATACTATCCTGTAGTAGCAATGTAATTTTTGCTTTTGAGTTGTTGCACAGATTTTACCAATGTAATTGGGAATTTATAAAAAAACGTATATGTCTTTGTATAATATAAATTTCCATGCACATACAAATAGTAATAGTCTATTTTATTCTGGTACACCCGTTAGGTGGTTATTTAAGACTGTACAATACTTATACCTGGCGACAGCCACAGTCCATATTATTCTATAGGGAAACTTAATTCTAAAATTACTCAATATCTGTTACATATTTTCCTTTTTAATTCTGTTTTCACATTCAGAAAATTCCCAACTGTTAAATTTAATAATAAGAAAGCACCACAGAACTGGCTTTTTACAGTAATAAGTACAAAACTTTGAATCCGTTTTGGTTGCAGCACTCGTACCTACTTTGTTCGCCTGACGAAGGGTGTTGTTTTTTTTCGACTCGAAACAATTGTTGCGAGTTTATTGCATTTTATGGTGTTTACTCAAAGTTTTGTACTTGTAACCGTTAAATTTGTTCTCATTTGTTTATTTATTTATTTAATTTTTAACATATCATTTTTAACTTTAAAAATATAAAAAATAAACTGTGTAATTTTTTTTTTTCTTTTTTTCCTTTTCTTTATCCTTTTTTTTTTTTTTTTTTTTTTTTTTTTTAATTCAAAAATAAAATATTAAAAATTTGAAAAATCTATTTTTATAGAAAAAGAGAACTAATTTAATGATAGTTAATTTTCTGAATATGAAAACGAAATTGGGGGAAAAAAATAGGTATAGTGCGTCATTTTATAAACAAATTTCACCATAGAATAACACAGACTTTGGCTGTGAGCGAGTACAGCTGCTGTTATAATGAATTAAAGCATAAGCCACAGTTTCTGGATTACATGTATGTCTATAAATCTGAAAAGCATTAAAGATTTTATTTTGAAAAAAAAAGGAAAAGAAAAGAAAGAAAGAAAGACATAAAAAAGAAAAAGAAAGAAAAAAAAAAAAAAAGAAAAACTCGTGTTGCTGTCCAGTCAGATACACCGCGGCATATTCCTATAAAATCGGAAGAACCGACCACACGCATAGAATTCTGGTTAGAATAATTCTTTCAGTCTTGTTTGGATCAATCATTTATTCCAATCAATCCCGTTTTCAGAGTTATTTCTTTTCATTTATGGATGCCTGAATCTCGTTAAATCAAATTCACACCTTGCTCCTTAGTCTGATGGCGTGATGATAAGGTTATCATTTTTGAATCTGGCGATTGTTATCTTCACCATTTATTATCATATAAGATGACACGATTGTTGATAGAAAAATATTTCAAAGAAGATTTTAAAGTTGAGAATTGCGTGTGTTAGATAGGTTTTTATTAGAGATAGGTCATTCACCCTTGCTTTGCTGGCTTAGGGTAGTTATATCCATGCGCCCCCTGACTAAGCCTTTCTTGGCGTCATTATAGTCAACTAATAAATTGTCGTGAATATAATTTTGATAATCCTTCAGAAAAAGCTTTTATTATTAGTAGTATTTCCGGGAAGACACATGTTAAAAATATCTCAAATACATGTTTTAAATGTCGATTGAAGATATATGTACTTACACAATCTAGTATTTGGATATACATAAAATATTTCAAAATACACATCTAAATGTCGATTGTCGAAATGAATATCCATACTTAAAATGTCCAACTATTTTTATATCCGTTCAAATATAAAAATATTTAAAAGCGTTCATATGATAATATTTTATAATTTTATATATGTTTTGTAGAGGCCCAAATTCGAGTTTACAATGACATTTGACTGTATGAAAGCGCTGTAGACATCCCCTGTCCGGCGCCCTGAAGATACCCAGTACGAGCCTGCCCCATAAACCCCTCTCCCCACCGACACTTTGGTTACGGCCTTGTGAGGTTAAATCCATTTATGGGTCAATGTCGATATGCAATAGATACACCCTAAAGCAGTGGTAGTGAACTCGATTCCCACCGTGTTCTCTACGGAGTCCAAATTTTATAGTGGGCGGTAAGGGTTTTGTCTGATATTCAAGCAGTTTCCTTAAAAAAAAAAAATCTGATGTGGGCACCACATGACTTCCTTATACACTTTGAGAAATATACATAATGTTAAAAAATATTGTCACTGGACCCGAAACAGTTGGCTAAAAATATTTAAAAAAAAATGCATGCATACGTAAAAAAAAAAATAAATAAATAAATAAATAAAATTGTGCCTTGAGGGGACTCATTTTAAAATCCTTGGGGGGGGGGGGGGGGACTCATGTCAAAGTTATGCCTTGGGGGGGACTCATGTCAAAGTTGTACCTTGGGGGGGACTCATGTGCCTTGGGGGGGGACTCATGTGCCTTGGGGGGGGGACTCATGTCAAAGTTGTGCCTTGGGGGGGGGACTTCGGATCCGAAACAATTGGATAAAAGTGTTAAAAAATGCATTTTCACCGTGTTTCTGAACTATTCCGGAAGTTTCAAATCTCTAACTAGTCGGGAAGTTAGTTAAATAGATTTTCTGTTGAATCATATAAACGCTGCTAAAGGCAGCAGTAACACGAAGCAATTGGCTAAAAATATTTAAAAAATGCATTGTCACCGTGTTCTGAGCTTTTCTGGAAGTTTTAAATGTCTAGCTAGTCGGGAAGTTAGTTAAAAATCGATTGCAAGATTTGTACTGGTAACGCTGCCGAAGGCAGCAGGTATCGGAAACAGTTGGCCAAAAATATTAAAAAAACGCATTGTCAACGTGTTCTGAGCTTTTCTGAAAGTTTCAAATGTCTAGCTAGTCGGGAAGTCAGTTAAATTGCAAGATTTGTCCAAACCGTTTTTGAGTTATTACCGTTTTTTGATACATTATGGCCAAAACCAATGTATTTTTGGTCATTATGAACCTAATTTTCCAAAATATCTCCAAAATGGAAAATCATACAAAGTCCAAAAAGGAAGGTGCAGAACTATATGTTATAACAAACCTATGTACCAATTCGCAACTTTCTACGTTCAACCGTTTTTGAGTTATTACCGTTTTTTGATACATTATGGCCAAAACCTATGTATTTTTGTCATTATGAACCTAATTTTCCTAAATATCTCCATAACGGAAAATCATAGAAAGTCCAAAAAGGGAGGTGCACAACTAGATGTTATAACAAACCTATGTACCAATTCGCAACTTTCTACGTCCAACCGATTTTGAGTTATGCGACATACACACACACACACAGACACACACACATACAGACGTCACGAAAAATCGTGTAAAATCCCTTATATCTCTATAACGAGAGCTCGTGTTAAGACGACACTTGCAGGTGTGCAACTAGATATCATGACAGTCACACGTATAAATTGTCAACATTCGGCGATCATTCGTTTTCGAGCAATGTGAAATACAAAATCCATTTCGCAAATCGGGATTACTATACTTCCTTATACTTTGTATAAGGAAGTAAAAAGAAGTAGAACTGGTGGGTTGTTAAAATATTTTACTACTAACAGACATACAAAAGTGGGCTCAGGTATAAAAAGGTTGACTACCCCTGCTCTAAAGCAGGAATTTTTTAAAATAATTAAAAAATAAAAAGAACTTTTTATATACCATGTTTTTAAATTTTCTGTTGAATCATATAAACGCTACCGAAGGCAGCGGGAACCCGGAGCAATTGGATAAAAAGTATTAAAATAATTCATCGTGTTTTGAGCTATTGTAAAAGTTTCAAATGGCTATCTAGCTGGGAAGTTAGTTAAAAATTGATTGCAAACTTTGTATTGTTAACACTGCCGAAGGCAGCAGGAAACCGAAACAGTTGGCTAAAGGTATTTAAAAAAAAAAAATGCTTTTTCACCGTGTTCTGAACTAATCTGAAAGTTTCAAATGTCTAGCTAGTCGGGAAGTTAGGTAAATAAATCATATAAACGCTGCTGTAGGCAGCGGGACCTGAAACAGTTGTCTAAAAGTATTAAAAAAATGTATTGTCACCGTGTTCTGAGCTGTCTTGAAAGTTTCAAATATCTAGCTAGTCGGGAAGTTAGTTAAAAATCGATTGCAAGATTTGTACTAGACAAACAAACAAACAAACAAACATGCATACAAACAAACAAACAAGAATAGAAGTTAATAAAAACATGGTAAAAGGCTCCTTCCGGCAACCATTTCTGACGCAAATAGGTTGTATTTTTGAGGCCTCTTTCGAATTATGAATTTTACTATAATTCTTCGATGGCTTTGATTTTCAAAATTTCTTAACCCCTTAACGCGCGGTGTCCTCGCCACGAGGACGCAAAATTTAAGATCCAGCTGCAAAAATTCATCCCGGAAATATTTTAGCAAAAATTCACGTTTATAACATATCAGAAAAGGCCGGTTTTTTAAACCTTAAAATTTACAATTTCTTTAAGTTTAATTTAATTCATGAATTCCGGTGGCAGTATAATTTAAATGTTTCAAATTGTCTTGCGTCGCAAAGGGTTAAATGATTAAAATTTTTTCGATAATTTTTGGAAATTTTAAAAATTGTAATAATTACCTTTTCGATATGATTTAAGATAATGCTGCACAAAGAACCAAAATTTGAAGCGTGTTTATTTGTTATTCCAGGGGCTATCCTTGAATTCAGGGTTTTTGAAAAATTTGATGTCTCTAAATTTGATTGCCGAAACGTCAGTGCAGGCCGCCCTGTTGAGACACAAAATGATTTCGGGTTCCGTCTGTGTGTTTGTCTGTCGCGCGATAGCGGCTGCAAAAATCACGCTATTGACTTGAAATTTGGTACATATGTTTATGAGCCCCACGGAATAAGCTGTACAGTTTTGGGTGTGAATTCCATTTGTAGTTCGTTTACAGGGACACCCCAAAGTTTTTCTTATCATTACGGTTTGTGGGAAGAAATTGTATGTACCGCGATAGTGGCCGCAAAAATCTTGCTATTCACTAGCAATTTGGTACACATGTTCATGAGCTTTTCTAAGATTCTAAGACGGAAAGAAGCCGCTCACCACTATGCAGTGGTTTTGAGCGTTTTTAACCTTTAGAGAGGGGCTCCAAAGCCACTGTGGAGATTCAGAAGAGCCCGTCTCCAAAGGTTAAGCCTCCCCCGTTGTTTATTGCATAGCAAATAACAAAAAAAAAAATTACAAAGGTCGACAGAGCAGAGCTCTCCCGCGACAAAAGGCGACAAAGTTGCATGAAAGTGAAGAGGACCGGTGCCAAGTGGAAGTCTAATTACAAAGTTCATTCAGGTAATGTACAAATTTCACAGTCTTTATACAATGTTCTCGCAGTCTTTATATCAAGCCCAAACACCCTAAGAACAATGTTGGTTAGCAACATCATGCGCAGGATGATTGCTTTCCGAGAGCACTTCAGTGGAATTCTGTAGCATCAGACATGACCAGTATTCGCCATGTAGGAGAGGAGGAAAAATTAAGGAAAGATAGAGAAGGAATTTAGTTTGTTGAATTTGATAAATCTTGAAGGAAGGCATAGATGCGCTTTAATTTGAGCCGCAGGGGCTTTCTAGTTATTATATTGTTCAGCCAGGTTGCTGGTCTAGGATAAGGGTTCCTTAAATGGTAAGGTATTGTAAGTTGACAGTGAAAGTAGTAATGTTGTGCAGTCCCCTCCTCACCGCATGAGCATAAGGGTGATCGTCGGCAATGAAATCTGTGGAGGTATTTGGGGAAGGGGCCATGACCTGACAGAAAGGCAGAGATTTCCGGAGAGAGGTCCCAAATATTGAGTGAGACATTTGGTATTAGCTCGTGAGTGTATCTCCCTTTTGGAGACACACTCCAGAGACTCTGCCAGTCATTAATTAGTTTTTGATTTAGGTGATATTTCATGAAGGAAGGGGGAGCTGGGAGTGAATAGGCTATGTCACTAGATTCTGTTGCTGATTTTGCAAGAGAGTCCACTAGTTCATTTATGTTCATGAGCTTAACGGAATCAGCTGTATAGTTTTAGGTGTGTATTCCTTTTGTAGTTCGTGTACAGGGGCATGCCAAAGTGTTTCTTATCATTACGGCCTATGGAAAGAATTTGTATGTACCGCGATAGTGACTGCAAAATTCACGCTATTGACTTGCAATTTGGTACACATATTTATGATCCGTACAGAATCAGCTGTATAGTTTTAGGTGTGTATTCCATTTGTAGTTCGTGTACGGAGACACACCAAAATTTTTCTTACCATTACGGGCTGTGGGCAAAACTTGTATGTAGCGCAATAACGGCCACAAAAATCTCCCGATTGACTTGCAAATTGGCACACGCGTTCAGGCTTTCTATAAAAAGAGCAGTATAATTTTTTTTAATGCTTATATTGTTTATGAATCGTGTACAGGGACACGCCAAAATTCTTATCATTACGGCATATTGGGTGAATTTCGTTTAAACGCATTTCAATATCATTTCTTTGCAATCAACAAAATGAAATTAGCTTACATTAGTGAGATGCTTAAACTTATGTTTTCTGCAGAAAATATGTGTTCTTAGGTTTCCTAATCAGGACCTTACAAACACAAGTTTAAGCAGGACCTTTTACAGGACAACTAAGGTCCTGTAACTTTTGTACAGGACTTTACAAAAGTCTTCTGACAATGTCATGTAATCATCCAAATTATGTCAAATTTCGAACAATTATTCATGAAATACGCAGAATAAGCTGAATAGTTTTTACTGGTGTATACAATGTTTATGGTTCGTTTACAGAGACACATAAAAGAATTTCGTGACATTAAATCCAATGGTCAAATTTTCATTTAAGCGCACTTTAATGCGTTTATGCTGCATTGAACATAATGGAATTAAAATACATTGTAAAAATGCTTAAAAAAAGGTATGCTTAAAAAAAAAGGTATGTTTACTCTTAAAAAATGGTATGTCTAGACTAAATAATTTATTTATGGGACCACACAAAAAATTTCCGATGACGTAGTATAATCATTCAAATGATGTCAAATTAGTTCGAAAAATTAATGAGTTATAATTAATTAGGTGTGTTCTTATTATTGGCGTATATAATAACTGTGGATCCTTTTCCGGGATACATAAAATAATTTCGCACTATTACGGTCTATAATCAGTATTTCATAAAAGTGTATTTTAACATGGTTACACCCCATTAAATATAATAGAATTTTATTAGAATTTAAAAAGCATGTTTTTCTGTTGAAAAGTGTGGGCATAGAATTGTTAATTAGTTTACAGGGTTACACAAAATAATTCCGATATTCTATGTAATCTTTTTACAAGAAATTTGGTGCAAATATTTATGAATTTCAAGGAAATATTACAAGATTGTCATTTATTAAGAATGCATATATATGATATGCAGATAGGTATAGAAAGAGAGATACAGTCTGGGGGGGGGAGCCCCATCAGGAACGTATTTGTTTATGTACCAAGTCAATCGAATCAATATATATATTGAATAATAAGGAATAAATAAGAATGACCTGTTGAATAATGTGTGATGCAAAGGACGTTGAGACTCCTGATCTGCAGATCCACTAGTGTTAAATAATTTCGTTTTTATAGAAATGTTTCATTTTAAATGCTTAATTTGCCGCATGGAGAACTAATTCTTCAGATGTCCCTTTAATTTAGATATAAATAAATAATAAATCCTCATTTACCATTCAATTCTTCATTACCAGCAGCAGTTTTCTGGTTTTTGTACCTTAGCTAGTTTCACCTCATAAAACTGCCTCATTACAAAATCATAACATAATTCAGAAGGAGAGATTGAATTGCTTTAATAAAAGAAAAAAAATATTACCAGGCTAGGAATCAAACCCGAGTACTTAAAATAATGTTCAATGTCCTGCCAAAAAAGCTGACATCTGGCCGGCACTATTAGCTCATTTGAAAGAGAGAGATATTTATATATCTATTTATTGCGAATAATTACAGAACTTAAAGGTGAATTAATTAATATTTATTTATTTTTAAACTGGACGAAAATGAATAAATATCAGTAAATAACAATGAATAATTAGTGAGCGAACAGTACTCAGCAGATGTTGAGCAGGTTGTTGAGTGACCAGAGCATTGGGCTTTATCTCAAGGTTCGTATTCGATGTCTTGCCTGGTCACTTTTCTTTGCTTCTAAATTTATTCGGCCTTTCCTCCTAAATTATGTTTCTAACATTTAGTCGAAGTGATTTTTCCTAATTATGACAAAACCTCCACCCACCCTAAAAAGCCCATTTGGTGGCAGTCTTAACAGTCCAGTGGCCGAGAAGTTCAGCTGTTTAAGCTAGTAGACGATGAGCACTAGGTTCAAACCCATGTCGCACTCCTCGGACAATTTCTTCGAAGTTTTTCATGATTTTCTGCGAATTTAGCGTGAATACGAGTGATAAAACCTTAGAAAGAACCTTAATGGAGAGCCTCTTTCCAGATCTATGCATAGGTTGCCTAGAGTTCGCGATCGACCCTAACATCAACACTCACATACATTCTTCTACCCCAACAGCCCAAAATGTCTCAGAAACATAATAATTACATAACATCGAAACATTGTTATTATTGCAGGAACTTTTCAAAACGCCTATAAATTTTCTCAAGTAACCAACTAATACATACGGAAGGACGTTTAAAGGGAAGTTCATATAGTCACTTTGAAGAAAATCGTTAGAGCCATTCTTGAGATACGGATTTATGGTCCGACTTCTAGCTTTCCAATTTTCACCAAAAGTTCGCAAAATCATCTATACATATACCGGATATGTTTTAATTATGAATTTTCGTCACTTTATTCGTTTTGAATATATGATAGTAAGGAGATTACACACACACATATACAGATGCCCACTTTTTTGACTCAGCGCTGTTAAAAATGGTTTCTTAAAAGGAGCTAAATTGTCTCAAAATAGCTCCGAAACAATATATACTTAAATTTGAAAACCCCATGTTCTCATTTTTTAGTATATTGACCTGTGAAACATGGGAATATTTGGATTCTTATTGGCCAACCCCATTTTTGAGCATGTCAGTATACTCAAAAATGAGTACATGGTTTCTCAAATTTAAGTATACATTGTTTCGGAGCTATTTTGAGTCAATTTAGCTCATTTTTAAGAAACTATTTTTTACAGAGAGGAGAGTTTAAAACATGTCAATCACGTGAAAACTTAATATCAGAATTTTATTATCAAAACCAATACTTCCATTACATACAGTAGTCAGGTGGAAGTAATAAAATTGAATAAAATATTTCTCCTTCGATTATTGTCGTTATAATAACATTAATCAAACCAAAACCCATTGTATCGTGATCTTCTGGACGGGCAGCATCTCTTGCCCCAATGACCGGTGCTCGGAAAAACCAGTCTCGGTGTGGGGATGGAATTGACCTATAACCAAAGGGTAAGCAAGAAGCGAAAAAGGTTTACATCTTCCTGAGCGAGTTTTGTAGAGTCGAGTTGAGGTGTCACGGATGACACTTATCGTAAATAGTTTAAATTGTTGTGGACATTCCTGATGGTATCAGGAACATTTTGAAAAAAAAAAAGAAAAATCTGGTGTGGCGTTCACACAACTTTTTTTTTAATCCTCCATTTTGATACTATTAAGATTACTGTATTTTACTACTGTACTGTACTATTAAGATTACTGTAAGATTGCATATTAACGGTTAAGATTACTGTATATAAACTTACGGTGAAAAGAATTTAAACTAGGTTTAGGAACAATTTATTTAACCAAAAAAAAAAAAAAAGTATGCAGAAGGGCTGTTGCCCCCTTAACCCCCCCCCCCCCCATCAACTTAACGGCCCTCTTCACTTACCGTCACCGGAAGCCCGAGCCAATGCTATTATATGGGAAATTTTCTTTACAAATAACTTATTAACTATAATACATATTTTTTAATTCTGTTTTCACATTCAGAAAATTCCCAACTGTTAAATGGACAGACCTTTTTTAAAAATGTATTTTCTTAATTTTTAATATTTTATTTTGAAATTGCAAAATGAAAAATTTCATACATTAGAAATTCGTATTTTGCAGCTTCAAAATAAAACATAAAAAATTAAAACAAATATTTTTTTTTTTTAAAAGGTCTGTCCATTTAACAGTTGAGAATTTTCAGAATCTGAAAACAAGAATTTAAAAATACGTATTAGTGAATAAGTTATTTGTAAAGAAAATTTCCCCATAGAATAACATTAGCTTCGGCTTCCGGCGACAGTGAGTGAAGCGGACTCTTAAAGTACCTACATTTATATAGAATACAAAGCTGTTATTAAATTTAAAAGTTTATTCAAAAATTCTAAAAACTTTCACTCTGCACCTTTCCTAAAACTTATTAATCTTGATCAAACTTTCCCAAGTAGCAACCTCATATAACTTCAAATTTCAACATTTAAACTGCCTGCAATTATTTGTTTTTAAGTTACGCTGATAACAGACATATACGAAGATCAACCGTTAAAAACTTGATTTTAGTATTTAGTGAATTACCAAAGCATGTAATTGTGGAAAAAAAAAAAAAAAAACAAGCGCTGAAAATTTAATTTAAAAAATAGTTTTTTTTCCATAGGGATATGAGGAATTAATTTTCTTTTCTTAGCCTGTTTTCCTGGACATGATGAATATGGTAAAGCACATCTACCAATTATCTATATAATATTTCTCTAACATGCACCAGTTTCAATTATTTTTTGTCGAAACGATTCGATATGCGAGAATAAAAAAATAATATTTATACATGGACAATATTTAAGCACGCGGAATTAGCTTAATGGACTAATAAAAAAAAAAATGACGACATTTGTCTGTTGAGATAATTTTACGAAAAAAAATGTATTTTTAACAGTTGTTTCTTCAGAATCTTTGCAAGCGTCATTTTAAACCTAACGATATTTTAAAGATATATACAGAATGTGAACTTCTGTGTCATAAATTGACTAAAAAACACAATCATACAAAATATAATCAAAACAGAAATTATTTTATTTTATTTATTTATTTATTTAAATATATATATATATATATATATATATACCAAAATTAATAATAAGTCATCGCCAACATGACGACAAAAATTTAAAAGGGTTCGTGGGAGTCCTATATTAAAACTGTACTGCCTATGGAAGTATGAAAATTGGGTCGTGAACCATGAATTTTATTTGGAAACCTGTCTTTGAATGATTTTGGTTTAACTATTGTACAATATTAATTTGGTTTTAATAATAATTTGGCTTCTGGTAAATTAGAATTGTAATTAGGTGGTGAAATCGGTATAACATTTAAGAGTTTCAAATTTTAAAGGTAAATAAGAAAAGAAATAAAGTGCGAATATTTCGCACGGGTTTGCTAGTATTCAATAAAAAAGAATTTTGCTTAATTATTGGTAGCTCAGCATGTATTCTATAAAATATGTACACGTTACATTCTATATTTAAATATAGTCCTATATTAATAATACATAACACAACCAGTACAGTCCCGCTATATTCTAATTCTTTTGGGTAGCCCTGTAAAAGAATGTGAATGATTTTCATACCACATTTTACACGAGACATGCTTTTATGCATATAAAAGTTATATGTTCATTTCATTTTGTTTACTTCCGCTAGTAGATATTTAAAAGTACCTGACAAAAAATTCACCTATAGACATAATGTATTTGAATTATCTTGGATGTCCCTGTACACTAACCATTTGCTTTATCTGAACGAAAACTTTAGTGTAGCATCCCTACCTATATGATACAGATTTAAAATAACGAGTTTAACCCATTGCAGTGCAAGACAATTTGAAACATTTAAATTATACTGCCACTGGAATTCATGAACTAAATTAAACTAAAAGAAATTTTAAGGCTTAAAAACCCGGCCTTTTCTGATATGTTATAAACGTGAATTTTTGCTAAAAAATTTCCGGGGTGAATTTTTGCAGCTGAATCTTAAATTTTGCGTCCTCGCAGCGAGGACAGCGCGCGTTAAGGGGTCCTGCGACAATTTATTCTTGAGATATGCTAATAACAGACGGTACACAGACACACAGATCAACCGCTAAAAACCTGATTTTCGGATTCAGGGGATCTCAAAACGTGTAAATATAACAAAACTCGATTTCAATAATTTTACTAAAAAATAATAATTTCTCTACCATACATATAAGTAAGAGAAAGTTAAAAGGCTGTTTGAAACACAGCTCATCATAAATAAGCAAGAAAAAAAAAAAAAAAAAGCACTTTTAATTTTCGAGAATGTTCTAGTTTAAAATATTCATGTATTAACCTATTTCAATTTAAATACAAATTAATTTGATAAATATATAAATCCGTAAGTAAGCACTATAAACCGTAAACACTCTCAATAATTGTTCGAGGTCAAAATAATAGTACGGCCTTTCCTCAAATGACAAAAATAGACACGAGTGTAACCTCCAAGCAGAAAGGTGCATTCGCACCTATTAAGAAATTTAAAATGACTTCTTCATGTGGCTTCCTCTGAAATATTATTTGTTAAATTTCGAAGTGATGCTGCTATCTACCGAACAGAAAAGAAACAAAAGTTTAAAAATCGACTTAAAAAAAAAAAAAAAAAAAAATGGAGGGAGGGATGGATGGTTGGATGGTTGGGTTTTACGTCGCACTAGGGCTGCGCAGATGGGCAATTGGCCACGGTCATGGAGGGAGGGAAAAGGAAAGGAAAAGGTATCAAATTCTTAAATTAAAAATAAATAAATAAGTAAAAATGAAGTTAAATGTTTGGTTTTAATGCAGCCCATGATGTTAAAAGATTGATTAAATTAGTATTAAGCTCTATAGATTAAATTTGGAACATAGAAAAGTTGTCCCTAAAGGAAGGTAGGCTTTCAATAGAGGCGAACATTTGTGGAAGTTTCACTGTAATTCTATTCTTTGTCGCTAATAAGTTTTAAGCTGTCCTGAACAAATGCCGTTTCATCCTCGTAAATTTTCCAGAGTCACAAAAATTCTTGTTATTGTTATGGTATCGCAATGTCTTCAGCAATTACCTGTCGTGACTCGGCTATTATATTCGAAACATGCAATCAAGAAAACAGGATAAAAGAGTCGAACAAGTAAAGAAGTGGTTAGCATCTTAACCTGCTAATAAGGAAACATGTCTGGGGTTAAACATGTTGCTACGTTGCTTTCGGAGCAACAGAAGTAATGTCTGTTATTTAAACATTTTTCCAATTCTTTATTTCCATTTTCAAGTCTGTTTGGGTCACGCAGAAGACGTATTCAAAATCGTTGGAATTCTATTGCAGAGTTAGAAGATGAGTTCTTAGAAGAGTTAGAAAATGCGCTTAATTTTTAGTTTTCAGAATTCTATTTATTCTTGTATTTATATATGTAAGATTGCACTGTAGTTGCATTTGTTTTAACAGGAATGGGAGAGAACATTTAAAAGAAAATAATAATGATTTATCATTCATGAATGTTCTAATTTATATACTATAACTCGATTTGCATTAACTATAATTATTTATTGTAGTTATGTTTTAACTGTTCTTATTAGCACGGAAAACAATATTTTTGTATATTCCATATTGGAATTAGGCTTAACTGGATCTCTCATTAACTGCTTTTATTTTGAACATACAGTTGGTAACAAAAGTATCCGAACACTAGAAAAAATTCCTATATAAAAAAGTAGAGTCAATAATGTTTTGTTAAATAAATCCTTATCGAGTCCTGTTCTTAGTTAGTCTAAGAACATGATTCGACAAGGATTTATTTAACAAAATAGTATTAACTCTAATTTTTTTATATAGGAATTTTTGCTGTGTTCAGATACTTTTGTTACCGACTGTACATATAGTAATTTATATTATCCCCATACCATCCAGCAAAAATTTTTGATGACGAAAAAAAGTTTTGGCATCAACCATTAGCCATAGAATATAGATATAATAATAAGAACGTAGACCTATTATAACAGTGGATGGGGCAATGGCAACCTTCTTCGTGGCAAGATCACTCATAAAAAGTCATGTGACACCGTGAACTATAGTAAGCCAAACTGGCCAACATTAAAATTTTCTCGCCAAGTTCTAAACACTGCTTTCTCTTACGCAGACAATATCTTTTTTTTTTCTTTTCCTCTTTAAAAGTTAGATTGTTTTGAATCTAAAAGAAATTTTATCGCAAGCAATAGTGATTAGATATTCTGTAAAAAGCCCTAAAAGTTATGTAAAATGAGGTTTATATTTCACAGGCAAGGTTTTTTTTTTTCATACTTTTTAAGTAATTATTTTTGTAAAATGCTTATAGCTGTTAAATTTAGTTTTTAAAATTAAATTAGTTTAAATATATTATACCATATATTAATTTTAAAAAAATTCCATGATTATTCATAGGAGTTAAAGTGAGTATAGATACACAGACAAACCAAACTCATAAACACGTTTGAACTTTGTTGGAGAGTGTTAATAATAAGGTAAAAATTAATTTCGGCAGCTGCAGTATTTTACACAAGTTTTGCTTGCTGTATCATTTAATAATAATAATAATAATAATAATAATAATAATAATATATATATAAATCGCCAATAAAATGATAATTTCCAAATATGGTAACCTTTTTCCTATAGTCAACTGTTTCATCATTGCCACACTTTCTTATATTCCCCTAATAATGGAATGCTCCCTCCACTGTTATAATAGGTCTATGAATAAGACATAGATTTATCATTGAGGGGAAAATCTGATTCCTTTTCGTTTGGGGAAAGACGGCCGTTTTACCTCTTAATGGCCACCTTTTTTTTATACCCATATTACCCCATCTGACCCTATATGCTAAACTATCCGTGTGTATTCACTCAGTGAAAGACGGGCATTCCAGGGTAAAATAGCCGTCTTTCCCAAAATATAAAGGAATCACATTTTTCCCTGTGATGATCAATCTATGCCTCAGTATTACATGTAGGATTTTGAAAGAACATAGAATTGCAGATGATTTTTTAAAAATGTATTCTATCATTTTCCTCCTTCAATGTAAAAAAAAAAAATATATATATATATCCCCTTTTCTCTTTTTCCCCATCTCTCTCTTTCTAATCATATTACTCAGAATTTATAATTTTGAATAAATGAAGAGAGATATTTTTAGAAATTATTCTATCGTTTTGTCCAAAATGCGAGTTTGAATAAATGAAGAACAATTTTTTTAATTTTTAATTAATTTATTTATTTATTTTAAGCATTGTTTGTTTTATCCTGAAAATAGGATTGAAATATGAATAATAATAATAATATTATTAATAATCCATCCTAACCACAGGTATATTAATTTATATAATCTATTATCCCCATGTTATCGACCAAAGATTTTTGATGCCAAAAAGAAGTTTTGGCATCAACCATTACAGTGGATATGTTGATGAATTTTGAAAATGTCGAAATCGTACGTGGCTTTTAATTGTACTAATAAATATATTAAAGAAAAAAGGATAAGTTTTCATCAGTAAAGTAGGTGTCAATAAATTCTGAAAAATATAATTTTTATAATCTGTTGCTTTGTTATTATTATGAAATAAATACTGTTTTGATATTCAATGGATTTATTATTTTTTTTTTTTATTATTTATTTATTTTAATACTTTTAACATTTTATGTTAGTAAATGACATGGAATTTCCAAAATTCTTTTAAATATAGTTAGCAGTGGCGCAGATAAAGCATAAATACATATATATAGATCTATCATCCCCATGTTATCGAGCAAAAATTTTTGATGCCGAAAAAAAGTTCTAAATTCAGCCATCAAGTGGTATTGAAAAAAAAGAAAAATGAATTAGAAACTGTGTCTGGAGTTTTTCATTCACCTTTAGTAAATAAATTATTCATAAATTTTATTTGCTAAATTATCCGTGTGTATTCCTGAGTGTGATTGACTCGGGGAAAGGCAGCCATTACAGTGAATTTTCCCGAGAAAAAAGGCATAACTTTTTTCCAGTCGCTGATCAATCTATGTCTTATTACTATATCTATGAGATAAAGCCCGCTTGTTTTAATGTATAAAAAAAGTTTAATTTAAAGGAAAGGGGTAATAAAACTTAACAAAACATAAATATTTTTGATTATTTTATTTAAAAAAATAAAAATAAAAATAAATAAATAAATAAATAAATAAAAATACAGTTACTCAGTTCTGGGTAAGCATTATTTTTATGCTAAAGTTAAACTAATGATAAGGTTTCGACTTTAACATTTTTGAATTTTTAGCATTTTTCAACAAAATTCAAAAGTTTTTATGACGTCAGTTTAACTGTTTGTCTGTCTGCGCTATAAATAAATAAAAATACAGCTACTCAGTTCTGGGTAAGCATTATTTTTATGCTAAAGTTAAACTAATGATAAGGTTTCGACTTTAAAACTTTTGAATTTTTAGCATTTTTCAACAAAATTCAAAAGTTTTTATGACGTCAGTTTAACTGTTTGTCTGTCTGCGCTATAAATAAATAAAAATACAGCTACTCAGTTCTGGGTAAGCATTATTTTTATGCTAAAGTTAAACTAATGATAAGGTTTCGACTTTAAAATTTTTGAATTTTTAGCATTTTTCAACAAAATTCAAAAGTTTTTATGACGTCAGTTTAACTGTTTGTCTGTCTGCGCTATAAATAAATAAAAATACAGCTACTCAGTTCTGGGTAAGCATTATTTTTATGCTAAAGTTAAACTAATGATAAGGTTTCGACTAAAATTTTTGAATTTTTAGCATTTTTCAACAAAATTGAAAAGTTTTTATGACGTGAGTTTAACTGTTTGTCTGTCTGTGCTATAAATAAATAAAAATACAGCTACTCAGTTCTGGGTAAGTATTAATTTTATGCTAAAGTTAAACTAATGATAAGGTTTCGACTTTAAAAATTTTAAATTTTTAGCATTTTCAACAAAATTCAAAAGTTTTTATGACGTCAGTTTAACTGTTTGTCTGTCTGCGCTATAAATAAATAAAAATACAGCTACTCAGTGCTGGGTAAGCATTTTTTTTATGCTAAAGTTAAACTAATGATAAGGTTTCGACTTTAACATTTTTGAATTTTTAGCATTTTTTAACAAAATTCAAAAGTTTTTATGACGTCAGTTTAACTGTTTGTCTGTCTGCGCTATAAATAAATAAAAATACAGCTACTCAGTTCTGGGTAAGCATTATTTTTATGCTAAAGTTAAACTAATGATAAGGTTTCGACTTTAAAATTTTTGAATTTTTAGCATTTTTCAACAAAATTCAAAAGTTTTTATGACGTCAGTTTAACTGTTTGTCTGTCTGCGCTATAAATAAATAAAAATACAGCTACTCAGTTCTGGGTAAGCATTATTTTTATGCTAAAGTTAAACTAATGATAAGGTTTCGACTTTAAAACTTTTGAATTTTTAGCATTTTTCAACAAAATTCAAAAGTTTTTATGACGTCACTTTAACTGTTTGTCTGTCTGCGCTATAAATAAATAAAAATACAGCTACTCAGTTCTGGGTAAGCATTATTTTTATGCTAAAGTTAAACTAATGATAAGGTTTCGACTTTAAAATTTTTGAATTTTTAGCATTTTTCAACAAAATTCAAAAGTTTTTATGACGTCAGTTTAACTGTTTGTCTGTCTGCGCTATAAATAAATAAAAATACAGCTACTCAGTTCTGGGTAAGCATTATTTTTATGCTAAAGTTAAACTAATGATAAGGTTTCGACTAAAATTTTTGAATTTTTAGCATTTTTCAACAAAATTGAAAAGTTTTTATGACGTGAGTTTAACTGTTTGTCTGTCTGTGCTATAAATAAATAAAAATACAGGTACTCAGTTCTGGGTAAGTATTAATTTTATGCTAAAGTTAAACTAATGATAAGGTTTCGACTTTAAAAATTTTAAATTTTTAGCATTTTCAACAAAATTCAAAAGTTTTTATGACGTCAGTTTAACTGTTTGTCTGTCTGCGCTATAAATAAATAAAAATACAGCTACTCAGTGCTGGGTAAGCATTTTTTTTATGCTAAAGTTAAACTAATGATAAGGTTTCGACTTTAACATTTTTGAATTTTTAGCATTTTTTAACAAAATTCAAAAGTTTTTATGACGTCAGTTTAACTGTTTGTCTGTCTGCGCTATAAATAAATAAAAATACAGCTACTCAGTTCTGGGTAAGCATTATTTTTATGCTAAAGTTAAACTAATGATAAGGTTTCGACTTTAAAATTTTTGAATTTTTAGCATTTTTCAACAAAATTCAAAAGTTTTTATGACGTCAGTTTAACTGTTTGTCTGTTTGCGCTATAAATAAATAAAAATACAGCTACTCAGTTCTGGGTAAGCATTATTTTTATGCTAAAGTTAAACTAATGATAAGATTTCGACTTTAAAATTTTTGAATTTTTAGCATTTTTCAACAAAATTCAAAAGTTTTTAGGACGTCAGTTTAACTGTTTGTCTGTCTGCGCTATAAATAAATAAAAATACAGCTACTCAGTTCTGGGTAAGCATTATTTTTATCCTAAAGTTAAACTAATGATAAGGTTTCGACTTTAAAATTTTTGAATTTTTAGCATTTTTCAACAAAGTTCAAAAGTTTTTATGACGTCAGTTTAACTGTTTGCCTGTCTGCGCTCTAATGTCTGTAAATATTTGTAAAATTTCTTGAAGCTGATATATGCTATTTAAGTTTACAATTGCATAATCTCGTGTGTTATGTGTTGAAAATAAAGTAGAAGCAGTTAAAGTTTTTTCCAAACAGAAAATGTCGCTATTTAAAATAAATAAATAATGATAAATAAATAAATAAAATGAATTTGAAACTAAGGTAACGACACCAGTGCTCGTCACTCTTAAGGCCTTATTTTTAAAATGTTTGTTTTTTTCGCGTGGCATTCATATGGAATTTATGTATCAATATTATACTTTGGTCTATTTTATACACTGATTCTTCTAGTTGTTGTTAGACACTTTCATTTTTTCAATACGTTAAGCCAATTTAAAAAAATAAATAAAAATTAAACCTATAAAAATGCACCAGTGCTCGTCACTTGAAAACTGCGTTTCACCAGTAGTCGTCAGGTGATTGCACTAGTGGTCGTCATGTAAATAAAACGCAACAATTTGCTCAATAGTTTGATTTTAATTGCGTTTTTGCAAAATTAACAGAATATAATTGAAACAAAATATCTTTGGAACATATTTAGAACCCAAATCCATTCTTAGGGTTTAAAACACAAAACATTAAATGGTAAAATTCAAAATATTGCGAATAAAACAAATTCATATGCGAAATAATTTGAAAATTCTTTGCTTTTAAGAAAAGTTTTCAAAATTTTATTCGTTCTCAAATATATTTTTACTTAAAGCAGAGGGTAAGTAGCAAGGGAGGGGGTAATAATCTCGTTTTTAAGAGTCACTTTGTTCCAAATTATCACAGTAAGATTGATTTTACCATGCTTTTTATTAACGCGTATTCTTGTTTGTTTGTCCAGTACAATTCTTATAATTGATTTTTAACTAACTTCCCGACTACCTAGACATTTGAAACTTTCAGAATAATTCAGAACACGATGAAAATGCATTTTTTAAACACTTTTAGCCAACTGCTCCGGTTCCCTGCAGCCTTCGGCAGCGTTATCAGTACAAATCTTGCAATCGATTTTTAACTGATTTCTCGTCTAGCTTGACATTTGAAATTTTCAGAAAAGCTCAGAAGACGGTAACAATGGATTTTTAAAATATTTTTAGTCAATAGTTTCGAGTCACTGATGCCTTCGGCAGCGTTTATATGGTTCAACAGAAAATTTATTTAACTTTTTTCCCGACTAGCTAGACATTTGAAACTTTCAGAATAGCTCAAAACACGGTGACAATGCATTTTTTAAATAATTTTAGCAAACTGTTTCGGGTCCCCTCTGCCTTTGGTAGCTTTCACATGATTCAACAGAAAATTTATTTAACTAACTTCTCGACTAGCTAGACATTTGAAACTTTTAGAATAGCTCAAAACACGATAACAATGCATTTTTTAATACTTTTAGCCAATTGTTTCGGGTCCTCGCTGCCTCAAGTAGCGTTTATAAGATTCATCAATCATATACTCGTCCCGATCATCAATCTACCCGACTACCTAGACTTTTGAAATTTTCAGAATAGCTCAGAACACAGTGACGATGCATTTTTAATTTACTTTTAGCCAATTGTTTCAGGTTCTCGCTGCCTTCAATAGCATTTATATGATTCGACAGAAAAATTTAAAACACGGTATATAAAAAATTATCTTTGTATTGCAATTATTATTTTTTTTTAAACGTATGGGTTGATTATGCGTACCTAACACATACTATAAAGGAATTTTGAGAAATCCTTCGCCTCTTCTTCCTCATTAAGTGTGGGGTGGATTAAAAAACATGTTTTCAAGAGTAATTATTTTCCAAATTATATCAGGAAAGCAATTTTTTGATGCGTTGATTGGTTATGCGTACCCAAAAATACTGTAAAGGTATTTTGCGTAATTTTTTCCGACCAAATTTTGAGAAAGGGTAGCAAAAACGTATTTCTACGCATAACTCTGCTCTAAATAATCTTACAAAGGCGATTTCTGATGTGTGAGTTGGTCATATGCATCCAACACCTAATATAAAGCGATTTTGCGAAGATCTTTCGTCTATGTGAGGGTGGGGAAATATATATATATATATGTTTTCAAGCTCAACTCTGTTGCAAATTATTTTCGGGAGGGGATTTTTTTTATGCGTTGGTTGGTTGTGTGTGTGTACATTAGACGCATTATAAGGCGATTTTGAAAAATTACCCTTCCCCTCTTCCCTCGGACGGGCGGACAAAAAACACGTTTTTAACCTTAGCTCTACTCCAAATTAACTCAGAAAGGCGAGTTTTGATGTCTGGGTATTGGTTAAAAGTACGGAATATGGAATTTGATAATATTTCGTTAAAATTCCAAATTTACCCGTGGAAGAGGGGGGGGGGGGGATAAAAGCGGTTAACTCTATGCCGAAGGTAATAGAAGCCAATCATCATATTGCGGGACGGAAAGCTATTACAGAAGCCAGCGAGAACATTAACTGCGGTTTCGACTGATTTCAAAGTTTTTTTTTTTTTTTATAATGATAGGGATTTTTTCTATTTTATTTAAATATAGGGACCAGCGAAGGTAGCAAAGCTTGCTAGTATTATTCTACACATCAAGCTAATGTTATCAAATATTATGGATATTAATGTTATCAAATGTTAATGTTAATTAATGTTATCAAATATTATCTTACAATTTTAATTATTTAAGAACAACAGTCAACAGGGTAATTTTTATCAACATTTTAACTATTTGTTTATCATACATAATTAATATAATGTATAAGCAGAAAACTTGCTTAAGAAATGTTTTTAATGTTTAATATTTCCTATATACGTTGTTATTCACCTGCATCTAACATAACAAAAAAGCCTTAACATAATTTTGAACCGACTCACAGTCATGCTAACTATTAAATTAAGCCTTTGTATTTTATCATTTTCAAAATATATATATGAATTAAAATTAAATTATCATGGTCAATAAAAAACTTAAACATCACTTAAATACATCTTCGCAAAACCATGACATCATAAAAATTTAAAATACATTAGACAGATGTATGGAGTAATCATGTCTGTTTTTCTAAAATATATAACAGAAAACTAGATAAAGCGCTATATAACTAAATATGTTTATGTGCCATTGTTTAATTTTCCCAGCAAAATAATATGGAAAATTTTAGGTGGTTTAAAGTCAGTCATAGTGAATTAAAGGTACCATGACTGACTTTATTTAAACAAGCTATACAAAAGTTACAAGTGCAATAAAGTTCACGTTCTTGAGGTTAAAATACATTTGTTTACATTTACGAATACCCCTGACGACTACTGGTGCCGATAGTCAAATTAAAGTAAAAATTATACCATCATAATTCTAAACGAAAATATAGTATTTTTCATCAAAAATGTTACCCAGTTATTAAAAATGTTAAAACACCAGTGTTCGTCAGGGGTGACGAGCACTGGTAAAACGTGCAAAATATGCACCAGTAGTCGTCATACCTTAAAAACCTTTATATTATGTCAAATTTGAAAAAGTTGCACGTAAATCGTATTCTGCATTTCATAAGCATTACATACAATGCTTTATGAGCAATGTCAAAAGCAGCGAACAACAAAATATATCAAGAAATGCATATCTATTCCCTTAATCATTAGCTTTACGTTGACTCAATTCAATTGTAATTTAACGTATACTTCCCTTATTTCGTTTCTCCCTACTCTTCCCCAATAGTTGAAATCGAACTTTTAATGTCATAAGAAGCAGAAAGCTTTGGAGAATCTTATGCAGGTAGATTCAAATTCATACAGGTTATAAAACGGTTATTTTAACACTTCTTTTAAGAGGGTGACGACTACTGGTGCAGATTTTAGGGGTGACGAGCACTGGTGTCTTTACCTTATATTTGGAGTTTTTCCTCCACCTTTAATACATAAATTATTCATAATTTTTATTTTCTAAATTATCCGTGTGTAATAAGTACAAAACTTTGGATAAACACCATAAAATGCAATAAACTTGCAACAATTGTTTCGGATCGAAAAAAAAAAAACACGACCTTTCGTCAGGCGAACAAAGTAAGCATGAGTGCTGCAATCAAAGCGGCAATGTACAAAACCGAATAAAAATGTATAAAAACGAGTGTAAATATAAATACTGGTGTGATCAATTATAAAATAAAAGAAGGAAATAAATAAATAAGATTAAAAATATAACAAAATGTAAAATATTTAAAAATATCAAAATTAAAAGAAAATTGTAGGTATGGGAGTAATTTCCAAGCATCAGACAAGAACGGAGTGAAAGAAATATTATTAACAAGATTTTTCGATTTTTTAAATATGAAAAATGCTTCATGGACATTTTAAGTTTTTTAGATTTTGTTATATTTTTAATCTCATTTATTTATTTTCTTCTTTCATTTGATAATTCTGATCACGCCAGTATTTATATTTACATTTGTCTTTATATATTTTTGCTCTCCACTTAAAACGGTTTTGTGCGTTGCCGCTTTGATTGCAGCACTCGTGCCTGCTTTGTTCGCCTGACGAAGGATCGTGTGTTTTTTTGACCCGAAACAACTGTTGCGAGTTAATTGTATTTTATGGTGTTTATCTAAAGTTTAGTACTTATTACTTTAAAACGGCAGTT